>MU399584.1:174626-412301 GCA_022578875.1 Hypoxylon crocopeplum
CCCCCCTATTCATAATGTTTACGCAGTATTGGGATAATCTTACTGTGGATAAGGCTATCAAAGCCGACAACTCACAATTCAATTCAATTCAGAGGATCATCAGAACCCTTCATTTAGTCCCATAGGTACGTGGCCACGCATTACATGCTGTACTACACACCATCATTTATACCACTCACCCAGTTCGTTTGCGCACTCGCTGGCACCTAAACGGTTCACATGAAGGCCTTTGTCTCTCTAGAGAATCCGAGTACTAAGTTTGATCAAAATTTCGAAGGAGGAGGGCTTGTTCCTCCTAATGTAAATGGCATGGAGTTGTCCTCGGAGCCTCATTGTGGGAATTTGGTGGTTTATTAAGAGTGATGCTAGGTGTACCTTGATTTTTCAAGCTTCGATATACCTTGATTTTCAGAACAGCTGTAAACAACTGCCCACCAATTTTACTAATGTTTTAATTGCATCCACTTCCGCACCGCGATTTTCAAGGAACTTTCGCAATTCTACAACAACGACAACGAATTAATTCATTCTTTTAACATACTTACAATAACTATTATAATAAGAAGCCGATAAACATTAATTATAATTTAATAAAAATAAATATATTATAATATATAAGGTTATTTTCAAATAAGACATATAAACAATTTATTCTAATACCCCTTATTCTACCCGACCCCCTTAACCTTCAACATAACAGTTAAGAGATATCCTATTATGCCTCGGAAATAACCCTTCAACTCGTAAATACTATAAATAATTTTATATAATCAAAGCTCCTTCCGTTACGCTATACTCGTCGAATATACACTAACCTCCTAAAACCTAAACTACATCCTAATCCCTAACCGCTTGCTCTCTCATAATCATCAAATATTTAAATCTAGAAGATGCTCGTTAATAATCTTAAGGCTTAAGGACATTTTAATAAGGGTTAATAAAGCTATTGGGATATTATAAGGCTTATAGATTTATGTGGTTACTATTGTTGTTGTTCTAGGAATACGGTAGAATTGCGAAAGTTCCTTGAAAATCGCGGTGTGGAAATGGATATAATTGAAACACTGGTAAAATTGATGGGCAGTTGTTTATAGTTGTTCTGAAAATCAAGGTACACCTAGCATTACTCTTTATTAATAGCCCGTGGTTACGCTTACTATCTACTTCTTTGGGGTGCAGTATCTAATACACATGCTCTGGCCTCTGGGAGAGAAAGGTGTCTCATCTGTAAGCTCTGAGGGTCGATTATCCTATATTCTAGACCGATTAACTCGTTTCCTTTCTTTCATAGACGCATTTCTACCCGGGTTGACGAATAGACTCAGTATTGCCAGGAATATCTTGAAGGATGCTGAGAAACTAATGCATTATCTGAGGTCGAACAAGCTTCTCGTTCCAAAATTTACAGTAGAGTCCACTGATTGCCCGGAAATGCAGGAGTATCTGTCCCTCCATAGGAGCTTTGTGTCTAAACTTGACGACTTACAGTATCTCGTCGAACGTCCAAAACGTACCCTGCATGCTTTGCTTCGTTCGGGAGAGGGCCTCTCCGCGCTTCAAGTAGCTTTCGAGTTCAACTTCTTTAACCTCGTTCCTTCCGAGGGAGAAATCAGTGTAACCCACCTAGCTATGAAGGCTGGTCTGGACAAGACCGTGTGGGTTATTTGATACCTACTTAGGGTACGTGTGCTGATAACGCTTCGTCCTATATTAAACTTCGTTAAGGAGAAACTAAGTAGCTTTATATTAAAAGCGCTCAGTATAAAGTCTATATATCATGATGGCTTCACCTCGAAGGATGTTATGGGGCTATAAGTCAAGTAACTTAATGCCCCGTAAACAATTGTTGCTTAGGTTGTTTAACATTATTCTCTTTCACACATCTCTATCACAACCTACCCCAACCAATTTCTTACAAACACGCTAGTTTCAGAAGGTAGATCAAAAAGAAGACAATTGTTACAGCAACAAAGAATCCTGTCCTTTCAATCTAGACAATGTCTATTGTACTAACACTATGTGCAGTCTTTGGCCTAATACTTAAGAAGCAAGGGCACCTTATTTGGTATTGTGTCTGATTTTCATGATTAATCTATGCTACAGAAGATAGCATACCTTGAATCGATCACAATGAAGGGTAGTTTTACTAAAGAAGTATCTTACGATGGTAGGAATATTTGCCCAATCCTAGACATTGTCAACGAAGGCTGGTCAACAGGAGAGCAAGGTTTTAGTATTCGCTCTTTCCACGGCCGCCGGGCTCATGTCCCCGAACCGTTGTGCCTTGAAAATCTCATACTAGAAGAGGAGAACTTTCTACTCAGAGTCACCAAGACAGACCTCACTTCACCGGTGTTTGATTCGGGACTTGGCTGCTTCGGCAACTCGACGAAGCTAGTTGAAACGGGCGACGGTGAGCTGATTGATCTGTGGGCGGGTGATTTTCGCGAAGCAAGGGCCGCTAAAGAGCTCTTCGACGGGCAACATACTTTCGACGATTATGAGTGGATTCAATTCCAGCGCGTGTCCCAGAGAAATGCAGAGGACAAAACCGAGGAAGATCTAATTAAGTTCCACAAAGCCCAACATGAAAGCCCGCCCCAATCGCCCAAGGCTCTAGCCCGGCCTAGAACATCAGAGTCAGATAGATTTCTTGTGAAGCTTGACGACATGGAATCCGCCCGTACCACTATCGACGGTAACGAGCGAACCATTCCAACCTCGGAGAACAATTCAAATGGGCCTGGGCACTGGGTGTTGAAGAACTTTCAAGATTGGATTGAAGAAACGGATTTCGTAGAGTCTAACGCGAGCATGCCTATAGGGACTCGGTACTACCGCACTTCGTAAATCAAAAGAAAGTAAAGCCCTTAATGGCACCTTCATTAGTTTAGATAACTAATTTAACTGATGTCTAGAGGACATTTCCAAACCATACGTTAGAAAATAGCACACTTCCATCTGTCATGAGATATCGTCAGTCGTATCACTCCGGCTAGTGTTTACAAGGTTGGACGTTAATAATGTAGTGACAAGGACGTGATCAAGTATTCAAATATGATAGTAAATAGGTATCCAGGTAGATTGCCCCGTGAAGGCTCGTAGTAAATTCAACCGATACTCATTGCCTGAGACATTGCAATTTAGATCTGGTTTGGTTTATAGGACGCTTAGGAAGAAATTCGAATACGGAGGGTCCCAAGGAACCACCTTAACCATCATACTGGTAAAAGGGGGTCCGTGTTCCGGTAGATTCCTGATATACGCCCAGATCACGTCTAGTTTTCCGAATGTAACCGTGATAAAGCATCCCTCGTCTGCCCCGACTTCCCTGTATTCCCCCGGGGACAGAAGTCTCGCTGTCTGAGCTGCGTACAAAATCAGTTGCATCCGAACCACTTGCTCTCGATGTGGGAGGGTTAGGCTTGCAAGCTTCTCATCTCGAGCCACCTCGGACTTCATCCATTCGCTGTACCTGTTGACAAGGCTCATGACTCGTTCATGGAACGAAATGATTTCGTGGGCGGCAGGTAAAGTGAAAATTGATTTTGGTATATTGAACCTGGTTGCGTCGAGGATGACAGTGCGGTTTCTTCTAAATTCCATTGTGACGGCTGTAGAACTCGTAGGCGACTCGTCAACAAGAATATCCATGTCGGCTTTGAGGTCCGGGATTGAACAGGCATATCGCGTTGTCGCGGCTTGGATGGCCTCCTGGCCAATCTCGTTGGTAATGGCGTGATGGATGATGACATTTTCAGCGCCGGTGAATATGGCGTAAAATTGCGACGATAGAGATGCCACGTTCAGTAGGGATTTCAAGTGAAGATGACACATAAATTGTTGGATAATCTCAACAGGTAGAACCTCGAATGCCCCGAGGAGGGATTTATGGTGCTCCATATTTGTCGTACGGGTTTCGCGGTCTTGAGAGGATTGTTGGCGGGAGTTTCGGTTTCCTGTAAAAGAGTAGACCATAAAGGCGTCGGATAAATATAGTATTTATACCCTATGCGAGACTTGTTTGGAGATAAAAGAGACCAGAGATAGCAAGCAGTGTCAATAATATATATTCCAGAGAGGTATCCTTGTTCAACCCGAATTATTCGCTTAAATAGTAATTGTGAGTTCGACACGGTGAATAACAGATAAATATCTCTAGGCCTGACTAGGGTCAGAGCAAACACCCTACTAGCATCATATTCAATACCTACCTCCTTAGGTAGGTAACTATGAAACGACAATCGAATCCTCTCTCTAATAGACACATACTCCTCTGATTATCGCTCATCTGTGGCGACTTGCAGACAACTACATACGTACCGGTACCTAGGTAAACCAAGTTTGCCTACACTACGAGACTGTGTATATCATCCTCGCCGGTACCAGTTATAAACTATGCGGTAAATTATTATCATGAAAAAAGCTTACTCACATATCCACAAAGGGGGCTTGGGAAGAATCATCCAATAAACTTTTACTCCTCGGGTGTAACGCCGGGGCCGTTCCTGGATCAATGCTGGGCGCTAGGAGTACTAGTTCGTAGAACGGGCCGCTGTGAGGTCTGAAATGAAGGCATTCGCGAAGTATGCGCTGTGTAAACAGGTGTGCGCAGCCGTGTGCGGTAGGTAGGCACACAAATAGCTGACAGGAGTTCTGCTCAGGGGTAATCACTTGACCACCTAACCATAACACCCTACATTAACTCACTCCCTTTCTCGGCTGTAATTATTAAATAGAAATTGGGATCCTGTACGGGCTTGATGATAGCGGCACCGACGTGAATTCTTCCCTATTACATAATATGGTTATATGGCTAGATATCACGTGATCCCCTACAGGACCACAAATTACATCAGACCATAGCCGTTTGTAAACACAACTTTGGAATTCAATCAATCGATCAACATCTTCACCCAGATTTTTGTACTGATCGGAATAGAGTGCTTCTGATAATATGTAGCGCCGACAAAAGCAACCAGTCTGTTTAAAAGGTAGGTACTCAATCATAAGAGGTGTGTGTATTGTATATTACCGCCAAAAACTCCGTTAGGTATATATGCGATCTTGCCGACCAGAAGGTAACTCTTCACCTGAGCTGGTCCAATGCGCAGCCATCTATGATGCTGCTGCCCTTCCTCTATTTCCGCGTCCGCGTCCTCGTCCTCTAGAACTAGAACTAGGCCCTGCTTCTGTTTTGGCGTTGTTGTTACTGCTACTAGCACCTCCACTAACGCCACGATTGCTATTGCCTCCCCTCGGTTTATGGTTGCGGTTGTTTCTTCGCCCGCCGTCACCGTTATCCTTCTTCTTCTCTTTGCCCTCTTCGCGTGCAGTTCGTCTTGCTTCCTCTTCTTGCATTCGTCGGCTTTCCTGGTCCCACCACTCCTGGAAAGCCTGCTCTTGTTGGATCTCCTGTAAGCTGCGTTTGGCGACTGCTTCGCGTACAACTTCTTGCTCGCGCCGCTGCTCTCCGATGATGTCGGCTAGGCCGAGACCTATCTCTTGCTCTGGTTTGGGAGCTCGCTTGATGTAGGATTTTGAATGTGGCGTGAGCTGCTGTGGCTTGGACTGGCTGGCGCTCGTGGACGCTTGAGACCCGCTATTGGCTCTCTGGCCTGAAAATCTAGTGTCTGGTGATGCTGTACGTCGTGGTATTGACTTGTTAGACGAAGTTTCCGCGGCAAGAAGCGGCTTCGGTTTAGGAGGCCCAGCTGACGGCCCCGCCGGTGTATCAAATTCGCCTCCTAGGGGGGTCTTCGAAGCAAGAGGCATCTTTTGCCAGGGGGGCTCTTTCTTTTCGCCGACATTTGTCCATGGCGACTGTGACTGCTGAGATCGAGGCTCCTGTCGAGCAGCTTGTTCAGCCTGCTGTTGTTGCAGCTGTCTCTTTCTCTCTTTCTGAGATATCTTCGGTGGTGCGACCTTAGTACCTGCATCCTTCTTCTCAGCCGCTAAGCCAGCAGAGAGAGCTGATTGAGCGGGCTGGGACTCGGCTAGTACTTCCCGCAGATCTAACCGCGACGTGGGCAGTGATGAAGGCCCCCATGGATTGCCACCCGATGGGGCACGTCTTGTTATAGGTCCAGAAGACGTTGCAGGGGTGAGGTTCGATCGCGCTGTTGCAGTCGGTGGAGTAGCAACTGGCGTAACAGTATCTTCAGCAACTTTCCCTTTCGAGTCTCGCCAAGGACTAGGAAGCGTTGACAATTGTTCTAAATCGTTCTTGTCGCTGAACTGCAGTGGCCGGGGACTTGGAGACACAGGACTTGAAGCACCAGGTAACCCTTCTTCGTCCATAGCAAAGATAAGATCCGGATGCGAGTCTCTTGGTCGAAGTTCTGGCGTGAAGGGCTCATTTTGAACCGCCTTTGACTTCCTCCTAGTTCTGTCGGGAATTGGTGATATACCAATTGACTCATCCAAGCTCCCGACACGGACCTTAAAAGATGACGACAATTTCCTTTCGTCATCTCTCTGGAAGACTTTGAATGCCATCTCTTTCACTCGCCTCTGCCTCTCTTCGTCAATATCTTGAGCTAATTCGGGGTTACGATCGTGGAGAAGCAAGTTGGCTCTTCCACTCCGCGCAAACGGGCATCTAGCTAGTTGATTATCCCTGACAACTTCGTCAAGCTCCAGGAGAAGGTCTTCGTCAAGATTATCAAGTAGACTACTCATGTATTAGCATTTCGCGTCTCCTTCCACGGTGACAATACAACTGAATTTAGTCCTTTCTTCACAAACCCCATACTACTAGTAGGGGTGGTCCAGTTGAGCGAGCAATACTATCCAGTTTCTAAAGCAAGGTGAAGCTTGAAATACTAAAACCGTGTTGAGTATATTGTGAATATACTTACTGGTTCTCAAGCATCGACTCCATCTGGAGGCAAATGTATTCCAAGCCCTTATCCTTGAACTCGGTCACAGAACAGGGACTTATAGCATTGAGTAACGTCGAAATATTCCGAGTAGTGGCTGCCGATGTTAGGAGTTTTGTATAAATGTCTGAGGAGCAAGAAAACTCACCAAAGCGGCCGATGATCTTCTGGCAGATTTGAGACAAGCGATCTAACATGAGCTCGTTGGCAATGCTCATGACGTCCATTATCAAGTCGGAGAAGTCATCGATTGTCTCTGCAACGACATCATCGAACAGCTCTTCGCCTACGTCTGCATACAGATATTGGAGAACGTAATGAAACGAATCTGGGTCCATATGCTTCAGGTCGATCTGGATGCGGTCAGAGTCTCCCTGTGCTGCACGACGGCTCTCTAACCACATCCCACGAGAGCGACCGTTGAAAAGGCCCTGGAACCATGGACACCTTTTGCAAACCATCGTACTGTGTACAGGAATCTCATCGCCATCGAGTTCTAAAAGAGCGTCGCCATCCTCGAAAAATGCGGCATCCTGGATTGCTTTCTTGAAGTCTTTGTTCATAGAACGTGGTGGTGAAATTTGAATTCTGACCGCAGCTTCCAGATCAGCCATACCAAACTTAGTAGCCAGCTTCATAAGTTCTATACGGATTTGACGATATCGATACGCTAGAGGTTTCGATTGCCGTGTAAAATTCCAAGCTGGAATGACCCTGTCACTGTAAATGTAGACGATAAAATTCATCAAAGTGATCAAGTCAACGTTGCCAGCAAGCTCTACAACCGTGAGGTTATTCTGCTCGCTAATACTAAGGAGGTCTTGAACCTCGTAGAATCCAATGTCCCTGAACCGCTGTAGCCCTGCTCGAAGCAACGGACTTCGGGCTGACAGAAGCCAGGAGTGCACAGGAATTGCCAGCTCTGGGTAGGCAGCCGCACGAACGACTGTGCCGAGACTATCGTGCTGGAAATGCCAATTTCTCAGATGCGTCTGAAGATCCTCTTCGAGATCAGTTGATGTCAACACCTCGTATGCTAATGCGTCAACTCGACCCTTTAGCACCTCGGGATCCTGAAATTTCCATGTGTCCTTGTTCTCCCGCGTTTTGGAATTCTGAGCTTTAAATCCAGAAAGAGGAGATAAAGGAGATATGTCTTGCCACAAGGTAGCTTCGTCAATTTCAATTTGTTCCCGCGTCACGTCGCAGTCCTTTCGGATCGCAGCGTACGCACCGAACGTGGAGCTTCTGACAGCAACGATATCCGTGATGTAAGGAACGCGCTGGAATTTGAAGTCCTTACGCTTGGTGTCTGCCGCAGGTGTTTTGGTATCTTTAGCCTTTGTTCGCTTAACGCGATGCCAAACTGCGCCAGACTGTGTTGAGATCATAACAGAGCCATTCTCTCCGACAGTAACAGATTTGACGCCGTCCTTCTTAGAGCTCCAGATACACTGCGGTACGGTAACGGCATCCTTGATCTTAGACGGGTTAGTTGTAGACGTTGCAGGCTGATTTCCCTCAGATTTATGATTCACCGCCATTGTGAAGAGGTCACCATTACCCGTCACTGCCGCAATGGTTTCCCCACCGGATGTGATATGATATATCTCACGGCGACCGGGATCGTAATGGGAGGACATGGAGAGTTGCACCGAGCGTTGGAGCGGCGAGCTCGTGAAAGGATCATAGGTGGGGAACTTTATCATATTGTAGCCGTAGCTCGTGAATACGCAGACGGCGTGGTCCTCGAATAGGCACGAAGTCGCTTTCTCAATGGCGGATACTGTGACGATTGAAGAATGATTTGAGAGCAGAGTCGCGGCAACTTTCCTAGGTGTCGTCTGAACCTCGAGGGACCTGGAATCCGCATCCATTAAAGCCAGCTGCCCAATGTTTTTGCCCCAGCAGAATAAAGACGACCCCGTATGCGCTACGGAATGGATGGCAGAGGCAGCCGCCCCCAGTATGATCTCTTTCTTTAGCGGTCCAAAAACCTGACGAGGGGTTGTACCCATGGGTTCCTCATCAGGTTTTGCAGGAGGAGGCAGAGCAAACCCAAGCTGCCAATACGTATTCAAGCCCCAAGTCCAAAGTTCTCCTGTGCTGGTTACGGCCAGTGAATGATTTTGACCAAGGGAGATCTGAACGACTCTCTTGTCAGACAAACCACCTTGAACAGGCATAAAGTTGAATCGGGTATTTTCATCACCGAGACCCAGACGGCCGCCGCGCCCAATGCCACAGATATACAGATTGGATATGGGGTCGGTTGTAAGGATAGCGCTATGTAGCTTGGAAAACACGACATCCTGAATCATTAAAGGGCGATTCCGGATCAAAGCAGGGACCTCTGATAGATCACGAGACATGGAATCTTCTACATTGGGCTGACGCTTCCTTTCCTCAAGATACTGGTCGTAAAAGCGTTGGATCAAATGGTCAGGTCTCTTTAGATAAATGCGCTCGGGGAACTGCCGGTCGTCTTCGTCACCAAGGCCCAGAGTAAGATTATTGTTGCTGCCAAAGGTGAAAACTTCTTCGCCAAGGCCATTTGATTTGCTATGATGTCTGAACAAGTTGTCAGTGACACAATTTTTGCGACCAATCAACTCGGGTCTAACCTAGTGTCTTCGCCCCCTGAGCCCTCGTCGGTATCGGATCCCTCGTCTTCCAGGCTGGCGCGCTCTTCCGAGGCTTTCAAAGTCCGCAGCGCAATAGTGGCATTGTAGACGTCGAAAGGACTGTTCCCCTCGTGGTCCTTGGTCTTGATTAACTGTCCCACCCTGGCGACAGTAGCTCCGCCAAGTGTGCCAGTTAGGTCTTTCCGTTCCTTCTCAAGTAGTAATCGCGCGATCGAAATGTTTCCATTGTACAGAGCCCTGTGCAGCGCATTCCATCCACTCTCGTGGTCTTGGATATAAATATCGATTGCGGGATGGTCGAGGAGGGCTTCGACGAAGAAAATAGCGTTCGAAGAAGTAGAGGAAGCGGCTCGGAGGAGGATAGTCAGACCAGAGTAATCGCGACTATTGATCTCACTTCTCCCGAGATTATTACCGATATTCTTAGGCGCGACGATAGCAGCGCCAAAGCCGGATGCCTTGCGCGATTTGGTGGCGGCTCGCGGAGAACTTCCGAATGCGCCGGGACTTCCTACTCCCGTACCCGGACTCTTGGACGGAGTCTGGGAATAGCTGGTCGGGACCAGCAGCCGACGAAACCTGTCGACGTCATTTTCCCAGTAATACTTCCAAAGTAGATGACTCATGTGTATGCCTATGGGGTGTCGTTCAAAGCACTTCAAACTGCACCTCGCTGTGAGTCTCGGAGGATCACGGCCTGTTTAAAGGTGCGATTGGAAGCGCTTTGACTTGACAAGAGGGCCGGGAAACTATCCCGCTGTGATATACGGTCGAGAGCTTGCGACAATGGCAATCTGTGTGTACGATCGGGGTTTAGAGGTCGTTAGGGAAGACAATAAAGGGGGAGATAAGAGATAGCGATCGGCTTCGGTTGATACGGGGAATACGCTGCAACACGTGTCGAGTTGTATTAATATAGGCTGATGAGTTATATTGATTTAATCGTGGCTACAGAGAGGTCGAAAGTAATATGCTTGATCGATACGTTGAAGTCTTAGATGATAACTTGTAGAAGATCTGACTGTAATGTTCTGTGTCGCGTTTGAGATTCGTTGCGTACGTTGATCTAGAGTGAGGCCTTGCGAGGTCTGTGTCGTAGTATTCGTGGTCTGTGGTGGTATGTGTGTCTTGGACGTAGATGAAAATGGAAGGAGATGGACAGAGGAGATAGATAAGGTAAAGGTCTGCGATAGAAGCTGTCCGTTCTCTGTGATTTCCCATCATGTGCGGCCCCGAACCCCGCGACGCTACTTCCAGATCTCTAGCCAATCACAGCTCATCCCGGCAGAGCATGGCAGATCCTCAGGGCATCGCTTCCTACTTGCTATTTTCTACCGGCTCCGTCATGCTACACCTGCCTCGTCTACTGCAAGCTATCGCTCACGCTCCTGCAAGGCATTGAAGGCTATGGGGTTTGCATGCATCCCCCTGCAAGGTTCCCCGGTTTGCGCCCTGGTCTTCACTACGTTTAGCATCGAACGGGACAAGCAATAGCGGTGAGCCTCAGCAGGGCTGTAGGGCTACGAATAGGAATTTATCCCGAGAACTAGATTTGATGTGTCTTAGCCTTCGAAAGCCTTTTGACTTCCCACATACATTCTAGTCTTTCCCGTTACATATAGTCGAGTTCATGTACACTTCCGTGGTCATGAGTATAAGTAGTTTATTATAACTTCACAATAACGAGGTATTTAACAGACCACTCGTAAAGATCGATAAACCTGTCTAGAGCATCTTCATGGTATCTATATGTGTACCTATTAGGATAGATAGTGCACTACCTACGTAACTAATCAACATTTATCAACTTTGTAGTTCTTATAGGTCACTAGAAATATGACTTATTAACTCTCACAAAACCAAGGCAAGTAACTAGGCGCATTGTAACACCTCGATAAATAAGTGTTAGGAAGAATAGGGAGATTTTCTATTCGTGACCGTTAAAATCGCCGAGAACTATCAAATATTCACCTACGTACTATGAAATGCTTGAATTATTCTATAAAAGCCGCAGTTTGCTCCGTTAAGCCTCAGGTCAGATATCGTAGGCTTCACCTCATTGTTACGGTTACACTGCATACCCGTAGGACTCACAGATTCTAATAGTAGAAGATGGCTAACCAAAAACATAAGGTGCTTGACATTACCCCTGTGATTAGCTGCAAGTTTGACGACATCAACACCACGTGGGAAGGAGTAAAAAGTTTCGATCGCTAAATAGGTACATAAGAGACTGGGTAAGAATCTACAGTAGAAATCCCTTGGAAACCTACGTAATGTTAATGGATAAGCGATTGCCGAATGGAGGATGGGTCTTGCCAAGACTACCTAGGTACATAATTCTTTAACGTTATGAGGCCAGTGCACTTTGGGGTCCAGGTCTTTTTCTGTGGGGGAACCCTTGATAACTCCGATCCGGCGGGAAGGGGCCAGCTGCAGTGAGCTCTAGTGCGATTCTGAATGCGCCGCCATCGCATACTGAATTTCAAACTTCCTTTTCTCACAATCAGATAACCGCCAGTAACCACAGGTATGAATGACTTGACCAAATACTCTCCCCTTCCTTCCAATTGAATTCTAACACAGATATCTCGTCGCCTCCAGAGGTCCAAGTTATCCAAAATGTCGCAGGACAAGCCACTCCCTTTTATATACACGTTCGCCGCAGGTCAGTCGCAAACCTCGTTCTTCCATTGATGGCCGCGGCACATAGACTAACGACCTAATTCAGGCGCCGTTGCTGGCATCTCGGAGGCAAGTAACGAGTCTAATTCCTTGCGCATAGATATACAGCTAACATTTCAACTCGTTTAGATTTTGACCATGTAATATCCTTCCTGCGCGCGTCCGTCGCGTGCGCATAGCTGACGGAGACCAGGTATCCCTTGGATGTTGTCAAGACCCGAGTGTGAGCAACAATTCGATCCGACCCTTGAGCTATCCAAGACTTACGCGTAATAGACAACTCCAAACCGGCAAGGGGACTGGTGCAGACTCTTACACTGGCATGGTGGACTGCTTCCAGAAGATCGTTCGAAATGAAGGGTATGGTGGCCGCCTGGAATTGCGGAACCTTAGGCTTATTTAAAGCGCAGGTTCTCGAGGCTGTACAGAGGCATCACCGCCCCCATCCTGATGGAAGCTCCGAAGCGTGCCACCAAGTTCGCTGCCAACGATGAATGGGGCAAGTTCTGGCGCAAAACCTTCGGCGCCGAGAAGATGAACCAGTCACTCTCCATTTTGACCGGCGCATCTGCCGGAGCCACCGAGTCTTTTGTCGTTGTGCCTTTCGAATTAGTCAAGATCAGACTGCAGGACAAGGCTTCGGCAGGCAAGTACACTGGCATGATCGATGTTGTAGCCAAGACCATCAAGAACGAAGGTGTTCTTGCCATGTACAATGGTCTTGAGAGCACCTTGTGGCGCCACATACTCTGGAACGCCGGCTACTTTGGCTGCATCTTCCAGGTCAAGGAGCTCCTGCCAAAGGCTAACACCAAGAAGGGTGAGATCCTCAATGGTTTGATCTCGGGTTCCGTTGGTGGCACCGTAGGCACAATACTCAACACACCGATGGATGTCGTCAAGTCACGTATCCAGAACAGCCCCAAGGTTGCTGGCCAAATTCCCAAGTACAACTGGGCATGGGGAGCTTGCGCAACTGTGATGAAAGAGGAAGGGTTCGGTGCTCTGTACAAGGGTTTCTTACCCAAGGTCCTCAGGCTTGGACCAGGAGGAGGCATTCTACTAGTCGTCTTCACAGGCATGATGGTGAGAATCCACTTGTTCTCCCTCGAAACTACTGAATGAACCAGTCACTAATACTTCTCATAGGATTTCTTCCGCTCCATGAAAGGAATATAGAACGACCTATGCGCTAGGGTAGGAATACCCAGGCATTGATATCATGTGTTGGTTGGCGATTTGTACATTGCTCAACAGAAGTGTCTATAGAGATGCTAGATGCGTATACTAGGCACGCGCTTTCTTCCAATACAAGAACACGTCCAAACTTGTCTTTGCGTATCTTCGATCTTGATATCAACATGCAAGAGCGCTCTTTCCCTAATATCCCATATCGTCTTAACCCCCTTTACTTCAGTTTGATCACCAAGTAAGTAATCCAACGTCCCTATTCCTCCTTTTTACAATCGCCAAACTCTAACTCCCCGTCGAAATCCCACGCCTCTGATTCAACCACAATAGAATCTAATCCCTATCGGCAAGATAGAATCTCCCCTTCTTTCCACCTCGGCCACGCCTTCCATCTCCAAGCTTCGGCTGTAATATTCACATCTTCACCTTTTCAACACAGCCCGTTCTAACGTTCAAACCTTAGAAGGGTAGTCCCAAGTCTCCGGTATGTCTTTTTCCACTCCTCAACCCCCAGTAACTCGGCAAGATCGATACCTCATCATACCTTGTCACCTCTTCCCCAAATTAATCACACTCCCCAGTCAACCCCTTATGGTATCTCTTCCAGTATCCCAAGTCAACACCTAGCCTTCCCTTCCTTCCGCAATAGTCAACTATCTCAACCCAAGTCGGACTTGGGTCTTGAAGGTACCTGCCGTCGTCCCTTTACAAGATACCATTCTACCCCTAATTCCTATTGCATGTATTATTTCGTCAACCCAACTCACCTTTCATTTTATCATTCACTCGTTCCTCTTACCTTCCCTCGTGTCCGACTAACTCAGATTATTATTCAGCCGAGAAACACTAACTTGGAAAAGCAGGCGTGGGATCCGAAAGGGTTCGAACTATCCACACGTGAACATCTCCAATAGCTCAGTCGCCAAGTTCCCTTATCTACAAATATCTTCTTTAAGATGTTTTCCCAACATGACGACGACGCCGAGGGCTATAACAACGCCCCCGAGAACTATGACGAAGAGTTTGGAGGTCGGCTAGAGTTGGACGAAGTCATGAATGATTTCACCCGACAACATGATGAAGACGACGATTCCGACGACTTCGATTACTACAGAGACTATTACAATGCAGACAACAACGGTAAGTATTCCTCGGTTGGTAAAGCAAAGCTGCGGCTGATTATTCTTCAGATGACCCATCCGTTGGTTCAAGCATCGCCGATGAGGAATCCACTGACACCGAGTCTGACGACGACCTCACGGGTCAGAGACCCAGGAACGGACAGCTCAGACAGCTCAGAGATCAGGTCGACGCCATCAGCGGCGAGAGGGTGTATCTAGAAGAGCAGCGCGACCTGGAACTAGAGCGCTCTGCTATATTGCGCGAAACGATTGAAGATCAGGCCCGAACTATCAGAGGATTTCAAGCCATGAATCGACAGTTGCAGGATACACTCGATAGACTCAACGGGCGCGCTCCTCCTCCCGTGGTATATCCACCCCTCTGAAGGCTTTTATCAAGAAAATGATATACTAACATACATGCATAGTCATGGAGCCTGCTGCTCAGAGCCTACCTTCGCGGCCAAGGAATTACCTATCGTCAGATATATCAAGAGAGCTGTAAGCAGGAGAACATGTCCCAGAAGTTGAGCGTGTTCCACCCCGACTTCAGCCTTCAAGACGAGGAACTTCCCCTGGACGTGCTCCGGCGTCTTGTAGCGCGAGCACGGCGCGGTAATCACTTATTAGGCAACCGGATGTTCCTAACCATCATCCTGCCGTCCATCTTCACCCGAGTCCAACCGGTTACGCTGCTCTTATTAGAATGGCGTCCTTTCCCGTTCGAGCGCCTACCTTCCGAGATCCAAGTGAAGATCTTCAAACACGTCTTCGTCACGCGCAGCCTAATCCACTGCCTCTCCCGACTAGATCCGTCGAACCCGCCCCTCGACTTCCCCGAGTACGATATACGACGCCGAAGTCTATTACCCGCGCGATTCCACTTCGGCACGTCGCCGTGCCAAATCGCACTAGCGCGCAAACCCCACGACGTGCTGAAGCCTCTCCTCGTATGCAAGCGCTGGTACTTCATCGGCGCGCACGCGTTCTACGGGGCGAACACCTTCGCGTTCAGTTCGCTTGGCGAGTGGCATCGTTTCTGCAACGGCATCGGCGCCGCGCGTGTCGAGCGACTGGCGAACGTCGAGCTGATGTGGCACGGTGCACTGATGGGTTGGCATATAAAGCCCGACGGGACGCGGGTCTCAGAGCGCACGCTAGGTCTGACGTGGCTCACTAAGGCCCGGCGTCTTCGTACCCTCGTTATCTACATACAGGAGAGCGCGGCGAACCGGATGAGACGGAAGTACGAGATCAAATCGGAGAGACGTCGCGAGCTAGGCCGTCGAAATGACGGTGAGGATTACGACGATTCGTCCGATAAAGATGACGATGGTAGTCAGGACGGTGATGGTAGCCAAGACGGTGATAGTAGTGAGGACGACGGTGATAGTCAGGACAGCGATAGTAGCCAAGACGACGATGGTAGTCAGGACGACGAGGGTGAGTTATCGGATACTGGTCTCACTCCTATCGAGGTTCTGGCCAATCGTACCATGCAACAGCCCAATCACAGGATGTTTCGATCCATGCGAACGGTCCAGGGCATCGACTACATCTACCAACTTCGAGGCATGAAGTGGGTGCGTTTCAAAGAGCGCGACGGCTTCGACGCCCGCCAGCCGATTAGAGACTGGTCATTCACCGAGGACGTCAACAAGGTCGTAACACTTCCGAAGCAGCCAACCCTCGCTCTGAAAAGCGAGCTGGATAGTCTAACGCCGTTGAGTGGGCTCGAGAATTGGATCCCATCGGGCGAGGATATGCAGATAGTTAGGGAATTCTACGATGAGGCGCATATCGTTGGCAGGGTCGACCGTTCTGTGACGAGTGGATCGCTGGGCGGAAGTGCGAACGACGCTATTTCGATCTCGAGTGATAGCTCCGTCGACAATGATGACGACGGCAGCGACCGAAATATCCATATGCCTCGTCGCGCAAACCGCCATTTGCTCAATCGACAAGATCTCCGTGTCGGCGGCCGCACATATTTACGACAAGACGAAATCGACAATGTCGACGACGACGCCGACAGTGATGTCGAACTAGAGGCACGAGTCGACATCAAACCTATCAATGTCGACGATGACGAGGATTATTACGAGGCTAGCGAGCCCCGGTTCATAAGAGACAACGTCGCTATATCGAATTCCGAGCGCCTATTTTTGAGCTCACGATCGGGCTCCGCCCGTGACCCTACCGAGCAAATGGATGTCGACGACGCCGCCGAAGCCAGTGGCCTATTCGTGAGCGAGGGATCGGGATCCGCTCGTGATCCAATCGAACCAATAGAGGTAGACGGTAACAGTAACGCAGATTATGCAAGCCGAGAGAACTTCGATCACGATGTCAGCTTAAATCGCATCCTCAATCTTATTTTTGACGTCGACGACGACGGCATCGAGAACAGGGGCGACGATGACGAAAGTGTCGGCGGCATCGACAATAGTGATGACGGCGGCAGCCACCGCGACGTAGAGTCGTCGTTTTCCATCCGTCACAACTCAGTAGCGGAGAACATGGGGTCCGAGTTAAGCTACACGTTGAGTCATGGCGAAAGCCTCGATAACCCTATCGACTTAACGCTGCCCAACGAGGAGGATGATGATGATGGCGAGTCGGATGAGGCACATGGACTAGGGTCCGACGATGACTTTCTAAGAATTAAAGAAAATGCTCTATCAGATGGCGAGGATGACATAATCGACCTTTCGGTTCTCAGTCCCTTCGATCCCAGAGCATATAACTTCTATGATTCGTATAAGCGACTAAATGAAGCCGATCCTGACTCTACTGACGGCAATCGAGCGGCGAAGCGTCCGAGGCTTAGTGACATCGGGAGTTCGTTTAGCTAAACTGCCTAGGTGGTTTCTACGGCCATCTACAGTGAAGACGAGGTATACATGAACCGTTCTTATATATATTGACCACTCGACATGTGGAGTCTCCCACCGACAAATGGAGTCCCAAGTCGACAGCCTCATGTCGACACATAGGGTTTCACATCGACACATGGAGCATCACGCCGACATATCGAATCTCCCATCGACTTCACAATCTCAACTCCAGATCTCTATCTATTACTTTTGCTCAAGCTATCCAACTACGCTACAGCAAAAAGCTGGAAACGAAAAACTAACCAAAATAAAATAATCGGCGGTGCTTTAGGCGTGCGCGGTGGAGTTTTGCGTTGCGAAGATTTCGGGGCGATCGAACGATACGGGTTCGTATTGTCGTAGAGTGATCGCACATATTCACTATGAAGCTTGAGCACCTACCTACCAACACAATCGAATGACTTTTTATAACCTTCTTTTATTTTCGTAATGGCCCCTTTCGTGACGAGCTAACGTGGTATCTAAAATTAATCAAACACGACCTTACGTCCTTGGAAGGCGATTTTTTGCCCTTCCTCCTTAGCCTTTTTGGCTGCGGCCCAGCTCGGATGCAAAGGACCGGTATCGTCTCTTTTCGGTACCGCCTTGGGCTTCTCCGGTTTATCTCGAGACCCGTAGTCCCCTCCTCGAGTTCCTCCTTCCATTTGCCGTTGACGTTCGGGGTGAACGTGCTTATTATCGAAGGGGTTTCGAATACCCTTTTTCCAGGGCTTGTTGCCCCCGTCCTCGTCAGCTCCCACGGCGCCCCGCCGCATATCCCAGCCCTGGTCCCGGCCCTTCTTCTCCTGCTGCTGTTGTACGTGCTTCGCCTTTTCTTTATACTTTTTCTCCCAAATGGCCTGCCGTGCCCGCTGGCCCCGGCGGTTTTTGCGCGCGGGGGGCCCGACGTCGATGTCAGACGCTTCAGACTCGGAGCCCGATATGTAGCCGCCCATCAGCGTGGGCAGGAATGCCGAAGTGCCGGCTGAAATGGGCCCGGCTTTAGTAGTTCTAGCTTTTTTGGGGAGTGGCATAGAATTAGACGCGGAGCTCTCGCTTTCTGAAATATCGGGATCCTCTTCGTTTTCGTCCGATTCCGACTCTCCCGACTCGACTGATGATATGGATATATCGTCGGCTGTGACTATTCGGACTGACCTCGCTCTGCTATCTACGAAGTCATCTTCCCGGGCTGAGTCGTCTTCGTCTGACTCGTCACTAGAGCCGGCCACGAAATCGTCGTACCGCGACCACGCGCGCTCCTCGGCCTCGCTGTCCGAGAAGCCTTTAAACTCTTGATCATCTAAGGCCTCGTTGTCCTTGTCCTCATCGCTGTTGAGACCTATCTCGTCATCCGCAACCGTGTCCCGTTTCCTTTTCAGAAGCACGGGTTCCGGTTCCCCTTCGAGGCCGGATTCGTCGTCTCCGTCATCGTCGTCTTCATCGTCGTCCTTGTTCCCCTTGCCACCACTAGGACCTGCCGTCGCATTATTATCTCTATCGCCGGCTTGCTCTTCTTTATCCGCCCTACCCTCGCCACCCTTCTTCTCTTTCTTGCCCTTGCCCTTCTTCATCTTCTCAGGCATTGGAACCCTCAGCACGATGCAGGTGCCCATGATAGCCTCCTCAATGACGTCGCGGACCTGCTTACGATTGCATAGCGCGCTCGTAACATTGTGTAGCGCGGCCTTCTCCTCCTCGGACAACCCCTCGGGCTTCGGTATCGACCTCACGATGTCAGCCGGCAGAGCGGGCGCTTCAGCCACGCCCTTGATCTTTAGGAGAGACGAGCATAGGTGTGCGTGGGCGGCTTGCTGGAGATCGAGACTCTGTGTGGTAAAAGATTGCACGTGTTAGCCTACATCCTTTCAAATATTGTCTATTAGCGAGTTCGAGATGTGAGTATATGAATACCTTTAGCACGGCAATCTCCCTCTCAAATCTCGCGACCTTGCCTGCGTCGTCCTGGGCCTCGCGGATGCGCTTGCTCAGGCGCTGGCGCTCGAAGCCCTTGGCTGTCTTCATACCACGCGTCAATTCCTTATGCCATTTCTCTAGCTTCTCCTCGAGTTTTGGCTCGTAATTCCGTTTTCGTTTCGGCATTTTGGGCGGATATGGGCGTTGTGCTTAGCTATCGACAGATTCTGTAAATTCCGTAAATCCGTTCTAGAAATTTTGTAGTGTCTGTTACTTAAATATGCCATTTCAAGAATCTATATTCAGCTATCGGGTATCCTTATTTATCGATAAGTCTATCCTCTCAACTGCTGGTAATCTACGAAGTACAAACAAACCTCTACTTACAAATCAAGATGCCATCTGAAGTATCCACTGGAATCCTAAAAGCAAAATTGAAGCATTGCTAGTCTTCAAAAACTCAACCCTCTCAACACGCCCCTGTTCTTCAGTATACGAGCACGTGCTACTGCTGGGAGCATCTATCAACTTTAGAAAACGGAAAAGCTTGACGCTACCTGATCATGACTATCGCGGTCCTTGACTCCACTGAGGGGTAGGGGCCTATCTGTTATCATCGTTCTTCATGCAATGGCGGGGCAGCATTCATTGCGAAGAGGGAAGAGGGTGGCTAAGGGAATCGGTCCTTAGTCGGATTTGTCATGATGCAGCTATCGGTCAAATAGATAGCAAACGTCAGATAGAGAATACTCATACGTTATCATACTTGGAAGGAAATATTTCGCTGGATAAGTCAATAGATACAGTACCAATTCCATTCAAGTCCCTTTGAGTTGGGAGTGTTGACGAGAAGATACTATATCAAGACAACTAGCAATGGCGAGTTCACAGTCGTCCTCAGCCACTCTCGGCGCAGAGAACTTGTTCGGTGTCAAGGGCATGGTTGCGGTGGTAACGGGCGGCGGCACAGGTGAATCAGGACCGACTCTTGATATATCATGTCTAAGCGAATTCGCTAACGAAATGTCCCAGGAATCGGACTCATGATAACCAAAGCACTAGCCGCAAACGGGGCTTCCAAGGTGTACATCCTCGGACGACGTCTGCAAGTCTTACAGCAAGCCGCAGCCCAGGCTGGCCCGAGTAATGTGATCCCGTTGACCTGTGATGTGACGTCTAAGGAGTCACTGCAATTAGCAGTCAGCCAGATCGAGCAGGAAACCGGTTACGTGAACCTGCTGGTCTGTAACTCAGGCATTGGCGGACCGTACGGGAACCGGCCCAAGCCCGAAACAACGCTTGACGAGTTCATCGAGGCTAACCTGTCCATACCCATCGAAGACTACACTAACACATTTGCTGTCAATACGAGTGCCGTCTGGTATACTACCATGTCGTTCCTGAAGCTCCTAGACGCCGGCAACAAGCAGGGCAACGTAGAACCCAAGAGCCAGGTAGTCGCCGTGAGCAGCATCGGTGGCTTCAACAAAATAAATACTGGCGGATTTGCTTACGGGCAGAGCAAGGCTGCCTGTACACACCTCATCAAGCACTTGAGTGTAGTGTTGCCGCAGTGGGATATCAGAGCTAATGTCATATGCCCCGGCCGTAAGTCGTTACCCTCTTGTCTCGTCTGTAAAAATGGAATTTGAGGACAAGAGAAGCGGAGCTATCTCGATTATACTAAACCGTCTCTAGTCTATCCAAGCGAGATGTCAGCTCCCATTATCGATCGGGGAGGAATTGGTAAAAACATGGTGCCGCTCGAACGTGCTGGGGACGAGAAGGACATGGGCGGCGCCATCCTTTACCTGGCATCGAGAGCTGGCGCATATTGCAACGGCACTGTTATTGTGACTGACGGAGGAAGGTTGACGACGTTCCCTTCCACGTTCTAGGTCATACACGAGCACGGTAGCAGCGTTGCGGCTGAGAATTGTGGCCGGGTTTCTGATCAGTGACTCTGGCTTATGCTTAGCATACTTGCTGTACATTATATTTGGCTCCGAGATTTAGAGAACGAATTGAAACCAGATATGGTCCCCTTTCTATGATGTGGGCCCAGATCTTAGTACCGACGGGAAGTCTCCAGGCAATGATCGTAATGGAACTGGTCCGGTCACCCGACCCGGCAACACGGTTTCATCGAGTAATACCCGAGGTCACTGCCCTCGCGCCGTTACCAAGATTAGACACCTATTGTAAACCAATTGCGGGTTTTCGAGGGTCTGTGGATAGGTTATCCGCTTTAGAGGTATCGGGTGATTCTTGACGGATTTGTAAGGCTACCCAGGTAGTTCTAAACGCCTCGTAGTAGATTAATAAGACTTGGTAACGTCCGCAGTTCTCATATAAGCCCCCAAAGCCATGTTCGAGATCCCTATGACTAAGCTGTAAACTAGAATATGTCTTACCGACCATTACTAGATATTGTAATAGTAAAAGACCCTACAAATAGAGTCGTCTTTAGGTGGGTTGGGTATTTAGCCTTGAAATCCGGGAGATGGGACGGCCTCGAGTACTATTCCAGGTAAGCTCGCGGTAATCAGTTAACCAATGATCATGACCGCCTGTGAGTCTGATCCGTGTACTACTGGTAGGTCGGATAGACGCCCGGTTGAGAGGCTGCGCTGCCCCTGAACTGGCGGTTTCGAGCCAATCATCCGATATCCCATGCCGGAAAATAAGCGACGTTAAAGTAACAGTTATCTTGAGACAAGGGTAGTTTCCACAACCCGGCAGCAACGTGACAATTACAAAACGCCTAGACATTAGTAAACAGTTGAATGAAACCAAGATTTGCTTGCTAATTGCACTCTCAGCTTATCTATCATTTCTGAACGATGACTCTCAAACGACCGGTAAATCGGAATTCTGGGGGTTGACTGCCGGGTGAATAAGACCTGCTGTAAATTAGGTAAACATCGATAAGATGTCGTTGAAGTACCCGCCATGGTGTAGGCGGCCTTCAATTCCAGAAAATCGGGACGAGCCGGTCCGATCGAATCTTGTCATGCAGAGCCCCTAGGTACCTACATAGGTATCCGATCCCATTGTATGCATCTAAAAGCAAGATTAGGTATCATCAGCGTCAAGACATGGGCCAGGGCCTCAGGAAGCAGGTCGGCCCGACAGTTTCACACCTTGTGTGAAATTTCCGTCCGGCGCCGAATGCGGATATCAGGGGATATCCAACTTATCGAAGCTAAAGCGGCCGAGTTAGATGTTAGACGACGACTAGAACGACGAGGTGGCAGCGGATCTAGATCGACTATCTACTACTAGCGGATGGCCTTAAGCTCAGATTCCTATGGTAAGGGAAATCCCTTTGAACGAATCTTCTAGCTAACCGTAGTATCCCTTACGTCCGGTGGGAAGAGAAAGATCCAGTTGGAGTCTCGTCTAGAATGGCACTCCAACCCTATCTTTCGCCTTGTGTCGACGGCTGCAAATTTGAGACCGTGTCGCCAAGGGAGAAGAAACCAATGGAGGAAACCAATGGAGGTTTCGATGGCCGTTCGCCCAGGCGCCTATCGCTCAGCTTTAAGCTACCCGAACTTGAGGCCGACGCGTTTTTTGGGTCTCCGGGCCCGTTTCCAGAAAAGTTCAAGGTACCTGAAAATCTTGAGATGCGATGTAGTAGGTGCTAAGATCTGAGTTGGTATGACCGAATCGCGATGCAAATGGGGTTACGCTGAATGCTGTGTACACATAGTTAGTTCCGTTAGTGTCTACGGCCCAAGATCAGGTAGACAAGTCGCGATATCACTAGAATTTGATCGCATACTGCTTGGGCATCTGCGCAGGCTGTCGCCAGCTGCTTTCGTGACGGCCTAAATCCGCATGGGAATAAGAATGAAACTGTGGAACAATTAGGCCCGAAGCTATTATTCTGCTCCGCGACCAACAAGTACTCGACGCGCAAGATACCAGTTCCAAGGAGGTTGTCGCAAGCGAAGTCCACAGCTTGGCCTCCAGTGGGCGGAAGGGACATGAAGAACAAGTTGGAGATTGGAGTTCTAGATTGGAGAAGAGAAATGCAGGTGTCCCGTTTGAGGAACCTTAGCCCGCCCTAGCTTGATGCCTGTAGATGTGTACCTATCAAATTCACCGTATTTTTAAGGTAACGCAATCTCCAAGAGCCTGACGTCACCCTCGTTACTGCATGATGTTAATATCCAGGTAGGTATCTGCTCGGCAGAGACGCTCTCTCCTGATCGACGATATGTACTAAACCAAAACCTTTCATGAGAATATTCCTAAGAGTAAAGAAACTGTTCGATCACTTCAAATAACTATTCTGATGGCGATACATCTTGATGTCTTGATCGAAAACTTAGTAGCACGTGCTTATCGATAAATACAATACCTGCATCTGTGTGGATATCTGATGTAGGGACTTTACCCCGCAATGCGGCCAACTCTCGGGACAAGGGACGAGGATATCGCGGCATCGATGAAAGACAAGTCGGAACGTTAGCCTTTGATTCTAGTTCCTTGGGAAAGATCAAGTTTCCTGGGGAACATCGTTGATGTCTAAGCTGAGACAGAATATGAATGTATCGTGGACTTTATTATTCATGGATTTCCGCAACATGGCCATGCTAACCTGCTACTGTATCAATCGTAAGTCAATAAATTCAGGTTGAGCGGGAGCCAACGTAGGTCTTGTAGATCTCCATGCAATGCCGAGATTCCAACCATGTGCGCGCGTCCGTGTATGTACCACGTAGGGCACTGTAGTCTCCCTAGCGTAACGCTTTTGACGTTATTTATGTCGTCTATCCACCCGAAGACTGTCATGTTCGACAGGGGTTAGGAACGAGTATAACTACGAACAAGCTGGCGGTAGCCCGTCTAGCTGACCTTACAATATGATACTTACATGTAGGTACATGTATTAATGGATATTGAATGGAGGTCCAAAAGGCCTGAAGAATAGATGAAACTTATCCGGAGTAAGTGTAAGTTGCTAAAGATAAGTACTGGTGTAAGTCGTGTAAGTCGTGTAAGTGGTAGGCAATGATATACCTACCTAAGTACTCTCCAGTATTATTAGCACAACATTAAGCCACGTCGAAGCGTTCTATGGCACTGCATACCATTACACAACACATCATCTCATTTCCAATTCGATGTTGATATGATGGATGCTATGCGTAAGGTAGCCATTGTACCAAACCCCGCATTTGATCTTCTCGGTACATAAGTTTGGCTAACCACCACGAGCCATTCACGGTATAGGGGGATTCGTTGCCGGTCACCAATGAGATGGTGTTGTTGCACCATCTATACATGTACTTGCGTAGCAGACATGTCAACTTTCCTGTTGTTGCTCACTTACATAAGGCGATGGGAATCCCACTCACTGCCCTTTCCCTCTCTTTTTTGTTCTTGCCTTACCTTACCTTACCTAAGGTTCTTTCATGGCGAGGTAGTCGTCTAGAGCTCGCACTTACGCCCGGCGCGCAACCCGCAACCCGATCACCTCCTACTTCTTCCCCAGGACAGCCGAGGTCATTCATTCATCCACTTCGATGAAACTTCCGAGCTCCCAATTTCCAGCCAACGGGGTAATCTCTGGTTGACTTATTTAGTTTCTTCTCTTTGAATCTTAAGAGTCGACATTCCCTTCCTAGCAATCAGGGACTTTTCCATCCAATCGAGTCTTTGTCTTCGCAACTCATATATACATCTCTTGGATCCTACCACCTGACCACTTGCTGCTCGCGTGCTTACTTGGGGGTCATTTATCTATCTTGTTGATTCCCCCCAGCAAACTCCAGCTGTTTGCTTCGATTTCGCTTCGGAATACGTATTCCTTCTTGCTGACATCATCTTGCTTTTTCCCTGGCCTAACTCCTTGCGTACAGCTCCCTCTGGCTTGTTGAGCTCAACCTGCCAGGCTGAGAATCCGTCATCCTGCCGGTCTCGGTGAGTTGACGCGACTCAAAGCTGAAGGCTGCCAAATCACTTCTAGTTGGGGAGGAAATAGAAGTCCATGTCCGGTTGATCTATTAATTCTACTGAGACATTGTTGCACAAGTTGGTTCTCCCTGTTTTCTTGTCTACCAGCAGTTTGCTATGTACCCTCAACTGTTCAGCTACATGTATCCCTACTTCTATTGGTGGACCCTGGCAAGCCTGGGCGTCTGGGACCCTGGGACGGCTATCCGAGATGCAATTCCAACTCTCTGATTCCTTCAAACACCCCCACTTCCTATCTTTTCCGATGAGGTCCACTTCGCATATATCGAAGGCACGCAAGCAATCAAAGCCTCAACCACATTACCGTTTCAACCCGCGGAATGAAGCCGAAGTATACATCGGCTGTCTATCCACCTCGGCCATGGCCATGTCTTCCAGCGGATGTTGAGTTGCGCCAGCCAATGGCGTTTTTCCGGACCTTCTCTGGAGTTCCCTACCTAGTCCGGCTTTTCTTATAAGCTTACCAGCCGTCTCAACATATTAAAACCGCGCCAGAGTCGCACCTTTGCGGATGTTGTTGCTAACCATGTGTGATCTAATCCTAGCTTTTCACTTCTTCTACGGTCCCATCTCCTAAGAGTTCTAAACGGACTCGGCCTTGCGTCAGTTGTACGGTTTCTTCGAACTCCTTGCTTGTCTTGCCTCCTGACTGGAATTATGAGCTCCAACACTTTTAAGCAAGCCGCGGAAGCAGCACGAACCAAGACGTCCGCCATGGGCAAGCAAGGCTCTGAAACCGTTGCCGCCGTGGGGAATGACTTCCTGCACACTCCCGTTATGCGGGCGGCCCTCCCCTTCGTCAACGGCGGCATCTCTGGAATGGTTGCCACCACTGTCATCCAGCCTGTCGACATGATCAAGGTCAGACTGCAACTTGCGGGTGAAGGCATCGCCACCGGGCCTAAACCCACTCCGTTATCAGTCACGCGAGATATCCTCGCGCAAGGCAAGGTTCTAGACTTATACACCGGTCTCTCAGCAGGTCTTCTACGCCAGGCAGTGTACACCACGGCGCGATTGGGCTTCTTTGACACCTTCATGAAGAGTCTGGCGCAGCGCGCCAAGGATAAGGGTTCCCAGATTAGCTTCGTTGAGCGGGCGAGTGCTGGTCTCGCGGCTGGTGGGATAGCAGCGTTCATTGGGAACCCGGCCGATCTCGCTCTCATCCGAATGCAGTCAGACGGCCTCAAGCCTCTCGCAGAGCGCAAGAACTACAAATCCGTCGTCGACGCGTTATCATCCATCGTCAAGTCCGAGGGTGTCACCGCACTATGGGCAGGTGCGGCACCGACGGTAGTACGAGCCATGGCGTTGAATCTGGGGCAGCTGGCCTTCTTCTCGGAAGCCAAGGCGCAGCTCAAGACGCGCACCACCTGGTCGGCCAAGTCGCAAACCCTAACGGCCAGCGCCATCGCCGGCTTCTTCGCCTCCTTCCTCAGTCTTCCGTTCGACTTCGTCAAGACGCGGTTGCAGAAGCAGCAGCGCGGTCCCGATGGCAAACTCCCGTACAAGAGCATGACGGACTGCTTCGTCAAGGTCGCGAAACAGGAGGGCCTCACGCGCTTCTACCGTGGCTTCGGCACATACTACGTGCGTATCGCACCACATGCGTAAGTTGACTCTGTCCAAATACCGATCACTCAAAATATATGCTAATGGAAGTGTAGCATGGTGACCCTAATTGTCGTGGATTACCTTGGCTGGCTAACGAAGTGATCTGACCCTACTTTGGACAGATTATATATCTTATCTATCTTCATGTATCTTCACGAAACTGTGTAGAGTGTTTAGGGCGTTTAAGGGTCATCATCATTAACATTGGGAAGGCATCGTCGACTGTTATTACGGAGGAATGATTGATTGATTAGGAATACCATTCGTACATATTACAGCTATACCTATCTTTTTGCACTGCACAGAATGCACAAATATTATCTTACATGGGAAGAGTGACCTTTTCCTAGGTTGTGCGGCAATATAATACATTTCCCGCCGCCTTAGTGATCTCTACCCCGAAGAACCTCACGTAGCCTTCTTAGAGCAAACGATCCAACTCAGGTTCCCGCAGGGCCAGAGGAACTGCTCCCTCCCGCTTTGGATTTCCCAACCGTCGCTGTCGGCGCCGCACGTGCGTAGCAGGGTCTCGACCTCCTCGGCAGTGCGGGTGCGCAAGCACGAGATCAGTCCGTCAAATACCAGCACGAAAGGAACGACAGGAACAACGTAGACGAAGAATAGCCGAATGGGCGACCACCAGTATAGCAGCGGCGCGATCAGGAAAATGAAAAAGCCGAACACGAAGCAGGTCAGCAACCCGCTTGGGGACCGGTCTTGTAGCTCGAAGATCCTATAATAAGTTAGAATCGTGTGTTCCTTCCGAGCCTTGATTTTCATCTGCCCTTATACACTTCTAGGATAAATTGTTGACTCACCCGAATCCGTCGCTAGTCTCAACTGTATTCTTCAGTATGGCGCGGGCGAGGTCGTCGTCGAAGTGGTGGAACGCCAGGTTGAAAAGTCGGAATATGCCCTTCTTGCTCCCGCCATCTTCATCCTCTTTCCTGGCGTACCGGCGTAGAAGGTCGGCAGGGGCGTTGGCAGCGTCGACGGGCAGGCTCACATAAGTCAAGCGATCGCTCTTCTTGCTGGCGGCCTCCCAGGACTCGACGTGGGGGTGCAGGTCGGTGAGCACAAAATCGACGGCGACATCCTCCTCGTCGCACACGATGGTGGCCTTGGTCGCGGGGTCGGCGACGGCGGCGTAGCTGGGCGTTTCAGCCGATGCGGCTTTGGATTCGCCGTCCACGACGCCGGATGATGCTGTCGCGGGAACACGGTGCGCGGTCGAGCGCACGAGTTGACTGTTCAGCGCTCGTTCGATAAAGGGCGTCGGCCCGCCTGCCCCCGCACAGAAGTCGATGTACGTGTGTCGTGACACGGAGGCCCCGAGCACGCGGCGCAGGACGTCGGCTACCACTGTGGCCGGGCTGCTGGATTGCAGGAGGGGAATGTGCACCGTCCAGGCATGCGTTAGCCCGGTCTGCACGTACGCGCGCAGGAAGGAAGGGAACCTGCAGTGGGAGAGGTTGGGTGGTTAGCAACGCAGGACGCAGAATGCTATCAAGCCAAGCAGACAGATGGATAGATACGCGGTCGACTAGGTGTAAGGATTATCACACGGGTAGGTAGGGACCCAAGGGTCTCACCGCCAAGAGCACGAGGCGAGGCGGACCTGCAGCAGCGAGATCTTGTTGGATACGACCACGAATCTGTTGACCCAACGTCTCGGGCCGTTGCACGCGCGCCCGCTCAACCAATTGGGGATAGGAGTTGCGGACTTCCGGACTTTGTATTAAAGTGCTTACGGGTGTCCTAGATTTCTTTACTTACCACGGCTGGTCGTCGATCTCCCAGAGATGCATCCGGGGAATCCACGGAGTAGCCATTGTGAGTGATTGACTTGTATTGACACTTAGTAGACCGTAAGGATGGACTCGACTAAGGGTATGCGTGTACAGAAGGGGTAGAAAGCTTCAATTGTTTGTGAACCGGCACAATTGATGATTGAAGCTAAGCTAAGTGCTATTTCTACAGCAATTGGAAAAGAAAAGGTGAGTGAATTGTCTAGCAATTCCCCCTTTGTGCCCCTTGTGCCGTCATCATGACAGCTTCATGTTTAGCAATTTTGTTGAGTTTCGAGTTAGAGCTGCGACACCCCTGGCAG
Organism: Hypoxylon crocopeplum; assembly: GCA_022578875.1. NCBI lineage: Eukaryota > Fungi > Ascomycota > Sordariomycetes > Xylariales > Hypoxylaceae > Hypoxylon > Hypoxylon crocopeplum. The sequence goes on from MU399584.1 coordinate 203,655, forward strand.
TCCTGAATAATAGCTACCTGGTCCCTTAAGGGGCTGGGAAGCTGCAGCTGTCGGCACCAATCGGATTAGCTGATATCATTGATGTGGGTAAGCAAGAGCCAGAGAAAGCAGGGGTTGAAGTAACTCGTAAGGCTGAAACGGGGCAGAGCAAGTGTTACATTTATGTACTTGTCTTAGTAATGCTAAGAAGTTCCTCTTTACTTCCTACCTCTGTACACTCAATTCTCACATTACATCGTCGTCTTGGAACTTGTTGGCTAGAACTGCAAGTGAGGAAATCTATCGTTCATTGACAGATGATTCGTTCCGATCCCTTTTAATGACTTACCCACGTCCGACACGTCCACGAGTCCGTGAGTCTAGCTTGGAGCTCACCGATAGCTCGTCGGGTGCCGCTGAGCAACATGGCGCTCTTTGAAAGCTCTAGCTTGGCGTGGCTTGGATTGCTCGGAGCTCTTCTTTTCTACCAATTCGTTCTAAGGACACCAACTATTCGGCGAGACGGGGTTCCATTGAGGTATGCCACCACTCCGTAGTGTACGGCCAAGGACTTGTAGTTGATCATTCGACAGAAAACCTCCCAACACTCTACCAATTGCCGGCAATGGTATTCTATTTCTTCAGCCACGTCAGAAGCTCTTTTCGTGGTTTGTCAAGTGTGAAAAGTTATTTGGTTATGAGACGTTCCAGATCAGCGTCCCAACTCTCCCGCCAGGCGTCGTGATCAACGACCCCAAGAATCTAGAGTATGTTTTCAAGAACGAGAGCATCTTTAGCAAGGGTGACTTCTTCAAGCGGCTCTCTTGGGACTTATTTGGAAATGGAATCATTAACACTGACGGGGAGCTGTGGAAAGCCCAAAGAAAAGCCGGTCTTGCTTTTCTCAACACCTTCAATCTACGAGTCTTGACGGATGTTGCGCTCCCAAGATATCTAGGCCAGGCTGTCGAGCATTTAAAAGCAGAAGCACGCAACGAGAGCGTAGTAGATCTGCAGACTGTTTTCCATGAAATCACGAGTCAACTTATGGGAAAGATGGCTTATGACATGGAAATGCATGCTGATGATGACTTTACTATCGCCTTTGATCATGCGTCAGGCGCAACTACCGAGCGTTTCCAAAACCCTCTATGGTTCATCACGGAACCCTTTACCGGTTCCCAGTTTAGGAGGTCACTAAGTACCATTCGTAACTTTGGCCACAGCATAGTGGACGGCGCTGTCAATGCTAGTAGCAGGAGCAAAGGTGCCTCCGAATCTAGTTCCGATCGATTGGAGGAAGTATCTGGCAGTCTGATACAGTCATTATTGGAAGTCTTTGGTGATAATCGGGAAATGGTCGCCGATGCTGCTCTGAACTACTTATCAGCGGGTAGGGACACTGTTGCCCAAGCACTGACCTGGTGTGTATACCTCCTTATGCAGCATAATTCCGTCGTGGAGAAGATTCGAACCGAAGTACAAGAGCCATTCGTAGGATCTGATGGCAGTCATGGCAAGAAGATCAACTCAGCCGTTTTGACGTCGGCATCATTACCATATACTATGGCAACCTTTTACGAAACCCTGCGACTATATCCTCCAATCCCGTTCGAGATTAAACAATGCGAGAAAGCCACCACTTTACCCGACAGCACTTTTCTGCCTGCAAAGTCTATAGTCTTTTGGTGTACTTGGGCTATGAACAGGTCGAAAATTGCCTGGGGTGACGACGCAGACTCCTTCCGGCCCGAAAGATGGCTTACAGAGGACGGTAAACTAATCACGAAGAGCGCTGCTGAATTCCCAGTGTTCAACGGCGGCCCGCGCTTATGCCTTGGAAAGCGAATGGCGGAGCTCCTGGCTGTCCAAATCATTGCTACCATGGTACTTCTTTTCGACTTCACGCCAGCTTACCAGGGTGAGAGGGTCAGCAAGAGCAGCCTCACCTTGCCGATGAAGGGAGGTCTACCATGTCTTGTTAAGCCTACAACGTCTGGCCTAGGGTAATTGGCTGCATTCATAGCATCGATCAACTCGGAGTCCAAGGACTAGATCAATCACCCAGAACGCGGTCCTCTCTCCGAGCAAGTTTGTTGCTCCCTACATTAATTGGACTAGCATAGAGCATCACAGGACAAATGGACCTTCCAAGGTCTTTTCGGCGAACAACCAGATTCACCGTCCGTGTAACGCGGGCCTGCCTTTAGGTGAGGAATCCTTCTCCGCCGGTCCTATAGATCCTTAGCACTCGTGAAAGGTCGAGCAGAACATCACAACAGGTGAAAGGGCCAACTCCTGGACAAGCTTCGCATTGATTCACTGAACCGGAACAAGCCGCCTCTGTCTACATCAAATTCCACCGACCGAATATCGCCTCGAGCTTCAGGAAACCAAATCCCAGTTATCAAACGCATTTCTCGCAGTCTTCGCCCTCCTGTTGGCCTAGCGGAATTGCTTCAGCAAGTCTTCACGCTTGCTAGGCCGACCGTGCAGGAGCCCTCTTCTTCCTGCTAAGCACCTTTCGATAACTCAAGTCTACAATGCTCGAGAATAGTAGGATTGGAAAACGCGTGATATATCGTCCAGAACGAGGCAGGGGCAGTGTTACTGAAAATGTCCTTAGGGCTCTCGATTTCTGTTCTTGAGAGGTCCTGGCCGGTAATGTTGTGTCTTGTATTGTGCTGATACCGGCACTTTGTAAGGGCAGGTCCCTGGGTCTGGCCCCCTTTATCGAAGTAGCGCTTGAATGCACACACGGCCTTCCCGTGCGCTTGGAAGCTCTCCTTGGATGTAATAGTGCAGAAGGTTCATCATGAAGACGAATATCGCGGGTTCAATTTGCTATCTGAGTCAGCAATATTCGGAAGACTCGCGCTGTCAAGGACGTCTCTTTACAGCCATGCTGACTCGATCTCTTGATCTCGGAACGGGCTTTGGGGCCCATATACCCCTTCAAATTTCCCCATATAATCCCGTGGCGGAGCCGTTCATTCATATCTTGCCCTAATATCCACAAGAGATTCAGCGATGGCCTTGGCCTTGATGGATGCTCTATTCATAGCATCAATATTTGCACCGGCGGCCACAGTTGGGCGGATTTCTTTCCCGAAACTCGATAGATACGGTACTTATGGTCTCTCGCTCAATCTCGCTTCGTAATCTCGATCTCCTGGTCGCTGGCTCCCATGACATTCTTAGCTGTCGCAGCTTCAATGGGACCGAAGGCAAGAGCTCGGAACTGGCGCCGTACCACGGGAATGGGGGATGTCGAGTATACAACGTACATCTTGGTACTAGGCAGCCAGAGAGTGTAGATTGGAAGGCTGTACTTGTCCCTAGGAGAGCAGAGCATGTCAACCGTGACACTCCAACGCATAGTTGTCCAAATGTTGGACTAAACATCACACGCATGAAGCCATACCTCATCCAGTTGTAGGACTCCGCATTGTGCTTCATCATTCTTAGTACAGGAGAGGCAAGGAAACCCTTTGTTAACTACCGGCGGTTCCTTTGCATCTTGAGTAGGACGTAAAGGGAACTTGGCAAAGGCATAAATAACTGCAATGCCGGCAACAGCAGCAGAGAGATATGAAGTCGTCATAATGAACAGCTGCGAACTCAACATACGATGTATTTGCTCTAGGTACGCAATCACAGCTAGTTCCTTGTAAACTCGTACCTAGAGACGAGGTTAGAGGTCCACGGGTCACACCAGTGCCCAAAGAGCTGAAAACGAAAGAGAAAGATCCATCCACATATCCCTTATTCCTACTCTTGGGCGTGTTGGATCCTATTCGCCAACATTAGGTACCAATGCCACACGAATGTATTGCCTTTTTCTGGTCATGTACAACCATGGTAGACCGGGAATCGTCCCGGTGTCCAGGGTCGATTCTTAGCAATGTATTTCTACCAACTGTGGGCTTAGAAACTTTGTAATGATTATAATTACCGATAGGTACCTACTCACTTCTCCCTATCGTCCCGTGCTACACATACTAGCAAGGAACAATTCTTTTTCAAGATTCTCTTTTATATCCTTGACGGTATCTTATGTTAGCAACCATCTCGCTTCCAGAATCCTTCATCAGAGGAATGGTATTCCCCAACGAGAACAATCAGCAATTACCAGCTTCTGTATCGCAACTCCCGGAAGGATAAACTAGGTCTTCGAGGTAAGTTCCCGCCATCAGCTACCTTCTCATCCGTGGCATCCATTATTGCAGTTGCCATTGTTCGGGACATCATAGTTGGAGGCACTGACAAGCTGATCTAGGAAAGCGACACACTATGCTGGGCCTACGGCTTTTTGCATTGCCTCGATATAGGGCTTATCCTGTTCGTATCCATTCTTTTCATCTTTTTTATTTCCTTTACAAAAAGCCTCGGTATCGCATAGGTTTACGTGACTTGAAACATTCGTTATTGTTTGCATTTCTTTCGCGATCGATCACAGTTCTAACATATTAGTATACCTATTCCTTCGTATCTTGGGCTCAGCGTCGCGCAATGGCAGGAGAATACAAGGACAAGTCGCCCATCTCGAAGTACGACGAGATCATCGAGTCTCCAGACGACAGCAGCGGCCCCTTGACCTTTGGTGTCGAGTTGGAGTTCCTAGTCGCTTATCTGAATGTTGGAGTCGACGACCCCGACCCAAATGAGGAGCGCGATCTGATCAGAGCTGGGACTTACGAGGAAGGCAGTCGTAAGGTTCTTAAGATTGTTCAGAACGGGGCTTTTCACATCTCTTTCCGTTCCGGAGAGAACGACATTTACATTGATCCACACTTCGATATCCCTCGTTACAATGCATGGCGATTAGTCCATGACGGCTCCCTCAACTTTACCCGCTCGAAGGATTATACCTGGATGAGCAAGGAACTGACGTCGGAAATCATGGGATACGATAACCCTGACTTCTACGTCTCGAGAATCACGGATGTCTGCCGTGCCGTTCGACAAACTCGCGTCCATCTCAACCGCACAACTGGAGTCCACGTCCACGTCGGACGCGGCGAGGAGTCGTTCAGCCTCATCACCATGAAGAAGTTTGCGACCTTCATTTGGTTTGCGGATGACTTATTGTTGGGGTTGCAACACCCTTACCGTCGAGAATGCCACTACTGCAGACCACTCCACAGCGCGTCAGGCCTTGGAAAGAGGGCGGCTTCCAATCTGTTGAGAAAGGGAAACCCATTAAGTGAAGCTCAGGAAGAAGAAATGAATTCATTCATTCCAACGACTTTGCTGCTAATGCAAACTCTGCAGGTCAGTATCCGGCATCTTACCCTTCCGCAATCACACTATTTACTAACTCCCGAATGTGGAACAGATGCGATTTATCTAGGCAAATAAGAGCATCGGAGAGATGGCAGACTTGATGAGTGATCCAACTGAGCCCGGGTAAGCATCGATACCCATCCTTCGATCCAGAATATAGCTAATCAGAGTAGATCCGTTAATTCCTATGCAGTCGCTAGGGCGTTCAGAGGGTCAGTAGGCTTCTGCAACTTCATGCCTATGGGCAAGACAGGAGGAAACACCCATACCTTCGAGTTCCGACAGATGGCTGGTAGCCTGGAGCCTGATGCCATCATTCATTGGGCCAGGGTTTGTATGGCGGTCGTCGACTTCGCCAGACTGTCCGACGCACCGAGATTCAAGGACTTGATCGGAAAAATAGTGAAGGGAGAAGCTGAATTCTCAGCGTTTGACCTACTTCTGGAACTCGGCCTAGTCGAGGAGGAGAAGTATTTTAGGTCGACCGTGGCAGGATACAAGAGCGGAAAGTTGGGCTTCTTCCCAGGAGCGGAGGAGGGACGTTTGTTTCTACCAAAGCTGGAATAAGGTGACTATAGGTCACTTTGGCGGCGCCTCAAATGTGTCTATTAGCTTTCAGTTAATAGTGTAGCTTAGGGCTGAAACTTTGATGTGACTGTACTCTAGTTTCAACGATAGCTTACAGTCTATTTCCATTCGCGGCATTGCCACTATATTATCTCCTTCCACCCAGAGCTCCTCGCTGTATCACACGTCTATATAAAATTTCTGGCATTTTCTTCGATTGAATCCGAGTTCATTCCCCATCGTCACCAACATTTTACCGCTAAAATCAGCGCCACCATATCTGACTACACCAACCACCAGAATACATCGCAAACATGGGAAAGAAGAACAAGGGAAACACGTTCCCTAGAATCCTCCGAAGCATCCAGACACACACAGATATCGCCCTAGGGGAGATCCAGAAACGCATAGAGTTCCTCCGAGGGAAACAGCGCGAAGATCTCGGCCAGTTCGAAGAGTTATATCAGATGAAATGGCACTTCGATGGAGTCAGGGAATTTACGAGCGGGCTCCTCATAGAATACGCTGCGAGACAGTCGCCTCCTTCTCCGCCTCCGTCTCCTCTCGAGAAGGAGGAACAAAACAAATATGGCGACGGCCACGACAAAGGGGCGCGGGAAAATAAGTTGGTAAAGGAGACAAATCACTCCCGGTCTACATCATATTCCGTCTATATCGAACTCCAAAGAAGACCATCGTGCTCGCGTCTCGTTTTTAATGGCCCACAATTATAAGTTACGCGTGGCTTCAAGGTTGGATAACGGCACGGACTATGAGCACGGAAATAGAGGTGCTGGTCGCCTAAGCGGGATATGAGTACAATTTGACTCTCGGGTGGCGTCAAAGTTGGACTAATTCTTAATTACTACAAGGCGGATCGAAAGGAGAACGGCGAAACCTGCCTTTTCGGCTCTGCTAGGCAACGTTCAGAACGACTATTGGAAGGCTGGTTTATAATTCAAATTCAAACCCCCAAATTACCAAGTACGAGTGGCAAAATGGTCCCAAACGCTTTAATGGGGATCGCGTGGGACAGATGTGGTCCTGAACACCGAGAACATAGGTTAAGAAGAACCGTGGTTGTGTAGAATTCATAAGGATTGTATACGGAGATGTTATCACAACAAAAACAACCACATAAAGTGTTCTGTATGCCCAGTAGTGTCTAGAGGCTGACAGTAATATCCTACTGCGTTTCCTAATCGATCTTTCGCTTCCTGGAGTTCCATGATTCTCCAAGACTGAGCTACTCCCTGCCCCCCTTTTTCCCCTTTTTGTGGTTGTATCTTGCTCCTTTTCCTTGTTGTCCTCATCTACCTATCTACGTTGTTATCATTCCTCGTAGATATAAACCCAGACTTGGTTACCTCCTTCTCATTCTGTCAATGGGTACATGGTGGTGTAGATGGATAAGAGTCGACAGGTGTCAGGGGAATAACGCCCTAATCAGAACCCTGGTTGTCACGAGGCGGAGCATATGGGGGGGTGGGGTATGAACTACCTGGGTATGTTGTTCCGCGTGGGGCTACAACCTATCTGGGGGAGACTCCGGGTATACATACAAGAACCTCTTTGTCTTCCTGCCCAAGTCCCATCCTGACAGGTCAGGTATCAAGGTCAGGTATCCTGGCACTGGTGCTGTTCTAAAAGATATCACTTAGTGTGCTTGTTCCTCTATCAAGGACACTCCCAGACCATCAGTTCCATTCAAATCGAGCTACCATTCTTGTTGTTATGACCAGTATCATAATGCTACAGGTGATCGTAAACTAATGGATGTGTATAACGACCAAAACGTAGATCTCCAAAATAACTACAGGCATTGATAGAATACTAGGCTAGTTATAGCAAGGATGTACTTCAGTACAAAAAGACTCTCTACGACAATACCAGATCTTGACAGGACCTCGACGGAAAGGTAGACTCAGGCTGCCATACTCGATAACGAGTGACTCGTGCCTCAACCTTTGTCGTTATGGCATGTCTTCCTCCTGCCGAATAATGGATAATCGTCGAGAATACATAGCATGTACCTCTTCTCATGGTCCTAGCTAATGTCGAGACTCCCGTATTTGTTCGTTTACACCTTCTCTAGCTTACAATAACTTTACACGGTAACCATACCTTTTCTGACAAACACGTCAACTTACTCTATTCCTTCCTGGTACATATGAAATTCGTCTGGGAGACCTGGCCTCTACACTTTTGTCTTCCTTCAAATCTAACTAAAGAAAGACGTGACAAGGTCTTTCCATCTTGTCACATTCTTCTCCCAACACGCACACCCCTTCACCTTCTACTTTCAATCTTCACCCAGACATCTTTGGTCTACACTCTTTTCCAAAGTGCGGTAGTCCGCTCTATCATCACTTTACCTTAAGAACCTACATCTGAAAGACAGCATGTGGGACCTTCTACTCGTTCCCCTCCTGGCTCCCGACCTGCCTGTCATCATCATGCTACTCGCAGTGCCATCGATTCTCATTTTGATTACCGAAATTCCATACATGTTCCGGCTTCTTCGCCTTCAGATTATGCTCTTCGGCCTCGATAACTCCTACACTATCGTTGGCGTGGGTTTTGTTATCCTCTACTTCCTCCAAATGGCGATTCTAGTAGGCTGTGCAATTCTCTGGGCATTCTTTTTGTTCGCAGTAGGAGCACTCTTCATAGATCACTATTGGCACCTTGTCACCTTTGTTGCGGTCGTGGGGGATCTCGGACTTCTACTGTTCACGGTGACCTACGGCCCTGCATTCGTTGCCGGAATGACATCTCCATTCAAATCTGTTGCCGTAAGTCGGATATCCATTTGCAAATCGTTTTCTCTGACACTATTTTGGTTCTGCCATACTAACATTTGCTTCCGCAGAGAGAGTACCGATGGATGAGATTGAAGAGAGATATTTTTTCCCCGGGACGCTGGCCAGAGGGCCCCGTGGCAAAGATGATCATTGATGTGGTCGACCGTTTCCACTTCTACACCGCAGGCAACTGGCGTGACTTACTCATCGAAGAGTACCTAGAGAGGAGCGGGCGGCTACTTACGTATCCGGAGCTTATGGTTAACTGGACTAGGGACGACGTCCCGAACTACGACGAGTTCAACTAGGGTACGGATATAGGTGCTGCAGAGCCCACCAACACTCCTACTTCCGCCGATCGTCCAATGCCAGCAACCTAGGATGGTGAGTCCAGCCTAGAAACTAGATACCGCCCACTCTTGCTTACGAACAACAGTCCGAGATCCCCATCGACAACTATCCCGTCTTAACATGGAGCATGACGTCCATAAGCAGTGGAAAGGAAGGCGATGGTTTTACGAATACGTATGACGGCTTTGTAAGTGTCAATACTCTACAATCATCTTCGTGTCTCGAGCTTACTTTCCGTATAGGTTCTGGTCCAACATCCTCGTGATGGACGAGTAATATGAACTAGAGGAAAGGGCAATTTATTCCGTATGCTTCTAAGCAACGAGTTTCGTCTTCCTATCAGGCGTTTAGGGAAGAGTAATATCCTGAGGGGATTATCATAAGTTTTCTTTTCGTACGTCAGTCAACTTGTGTCTCGCGTGCTCGGTGCCCGTTTTCTGTACCTAATGGAACCACTTGCTGTTTTCTTTCATACATTGAATTGTGATGCATATGTGAACGCCAAACGGCCGAGAACCCGGGAGCAAATGCATACCGGCTATGAATTCGATTACATCTAAGTATGACCAAGCCCATAATCCCGACACGGATTAGTTACTGCAAGAGTGATAATAACTGCGCACTCTAACGTCGAGGCAAGAAATGATACATTATAAAACGGAATAGGGCAAATAATGTGGTGGAAAGGGTTGTTTCGAATTCGGAAATCAGTACTCAAGCGAGGATGACCTCTAGTAGGATATCTTCAATAGTAGAGGATCCTGCGTAGGAATAGCCGCCATTCCCTGGTCATGACTGGTATTAGAACTGTATATCTACCTAGTTGCTGGTCCATTTCCTACTGTTTCCCTCCGTTTCCTAATAATAGTCAGTGTCTGAGGACGCAAGGATGCGTAGCCAATATCGGGATTCTCTATGATTTTCTTGGCTGATGATGATCTGACCGTGAGAGGTACGCTTAGGTTGAACATAACAACCGGATGTCGGAAAACGGTATAAGAGATTTGCAGTCGCAATGGACCACCCATATTCCAGCTCCCCTAGCATGATCACAGGGATAGCTAGCTATGGCATCTATGTTGTTGACGAAGCGTAAAGGCTATAGAGGACTAAGGAGTAGGCCTTGCCATCGGGGTCTTCGAGTAGCTGACAGGTTCCAGCAACCTGTCAGGGGGCTCAGCGCATTCAGGGGTTTGGCTCTGAAATAGTAGACAAAGAGCCTCCTTTGTATGTATGCCCAGGATCTCCTACCAGATATCAGATATCATTACCCTCCCCTTGCTCCTAATATGGTCTGCACCGTGACGGCATACATTCTTTCTGTCGTAACGCATACGATCCACAACTCTTAAAATAATTGAAAATACATAGAGCTACAAATCACCCAAGTCGGTTGAGTATCTGACGCAGGTAAGGTACCGGTTCTGTACTGGGAAAAAGGGGGTGTCACGTGACCCAAGCCGTACCCTACCTATGTACCTATGCTGTGATCTCCCGCTATTGTTCAATTAATGCGCGCACCTACATCTACTTCGTAATGTTGTCGAAAAAGAAAAAAAGAGTGTGCAGATCCAGATAAAACAAACAGTGAAACATGGCGAAAAAAGAAATGGCAAAAACATTAACAGCATGCGATGTCGGCCTGATTCGAACAGACGCTCCCGAAGGAACAAGATTTCTAGTCTTGCGCATTAGACCACTCTGCCACGACACCTATTAGTCTTGGTTGAATATTTGGCGGCGTTATACTGCATTATATACCGTTTGTTTTAGCCGAGTGGGGACACATCTAGATCCACTCGTCTGAGTGGAGCACAGGCCACACATAAAGTACTGTGCAGAGACATACTCCTACAGGACTATATGCACTGTATTCAGAGATAGGTAGTGCTACGTTGAAGTCAGGAGTCAAGGACTGACACAATATGAATCTCGAAAGCAGCACATGCATGCCATATTCATCAAGGCTAGACAGGTAATATCAAGTCCGTATAATTGTCCTCACGTAATGTATACCTACCTAGGTACCTAAAGTACTTCTATTCCAGTACGAAACATGGTACCATAGACAATACACGCCCACAAACCAAACCCCCTCACCCAAACCTCTCCCTAGCAATCCGTCGAAGCACATCCATAGTATCCTCCTCCCGTCGGCGGTACTCCCTAACCCTGTCCTCGCGCTCCGCCGCCTTAGCCCTAGCCTCCTCCTCCTTCCTGACCTCGCGCTCCGAGCGCCTGCGATCCGCAGCCGCCTTAGTGCGCTTGTACTCCGCCACTTCGTCCTCGCCGCCGCCGATGAGCTCGGCCTCGCCTACCTCGGGCGCGCCGGGCGACTTGTCGCGGAACGCGCGCATCTTGTCGCCGGCCTCGCGCTTCTTCTCGAGCTGGCGCTCGCGCGTCCCCGGCTCAGCCCGCGGCGCCAGGTCCTCGAGCCGCGCCTTTTGCTCCGCGCGGTCGGCTTTGCGTGCTAAGCGCAGCTGTTCGACAGAGTGCTGGCGCTCATCTTCCATGTTTTCGCGCCGCAGGTCTAGGTCCTGGCGGTTCGGGATGCCAGGGCCGTGTTTTGCGGAGCGCGTGGCCTCGGAGGAGGGGTCGCGATTAGATCCCGGAGGTAGCGTTGGTCCGTAGCCATCATCGTCGTCATCACCGTCACCGTCGTCTTCTTCTGAGCGCGCTGAGTGATCGCCTTCTTCTATAGGCCTTCCGCTTGCCGCCGGTACAGGCGACAGCGTCGACGGACCTCTTTCTCTATACATAGTATTTGCATAAGTATCACTCGCCTCGGCAAGCGTCTCGGGGCGGTACCAGCCCTCAGCCAGCTCGCTATGGTTCCACTTATGGACGAAGCTCTTCCAGCGACCCCTGACCTCCCTCTCGTCTATCGTTGTTATGTCCTTTTGCTTCTGCACCTCGAGGTATTGCGCGAGCAGCGGCCTAAATGCCTCCAAGTCGGAGCGTACCAAAGGTCTCGCGCCGAGGGGGAGTTGTTTGTCGGGAGTTCGAGTGGAGTTGGACGTTCGCCGATGCCGGTGATGATGATGATGGTGGTGGTGGTGGTGGCGTCGCATCATCGAGGAGGTAGAAGGCGAGCGCTCGGTTGCGCGATTGTCGGAACGGGAGTCTAGACCGCCGGCGGTCGAATGGCGTTCGTCTTTTCGCGTCGTTCGTGATACGTGATCCCCTCCCCTCGTATGTTCGTCGCGCCGGCGGTATTCGTCCTGGCGACTCCCATGCCGTCCCTCTCGATCTGCCGACAGCGATCTCCTTCTCGGCTCATCAAAACGTTTGCTGGTATTTGTCCTATCATCGTCGCGGTATCTTGGTCTGACACGTTTCACATCATGTAGGTCGTCTTCCCCACGCGTTCGCTTGTGGCGCGAATGACGTCGGGTCTCGTCTCCCGGTCCATGGTCTCGGGATACGCTAGGTTCCGCCATGATGCAACGATGGGCAGCCGTAAGGCATAAATTAACGATCAAGTAGGATTCTTGTGCGTCCGAAGCCGCAGCCGCAGTGGAGGAGGGGCCCCTGTTGGCGTTGGCATTGCCGTGTTTTGATTCCTGGAAAACATTGGCCGTCGTACAGGCTAATATGTAGTAAGCTGCCCAGGACGGGGACTCAGGTGGTGGAATTCAAAGGTCTAGGCCAAGGAGTCGGAGATTTGTTCCATGTGATGTAACACTTACATAAGCGAGATGCCCATCAAGGTTCTCACTTACCCCTACCATAGTACATATCACCAGAGGCAGGTACTCTACCCGTACCTGTACATGCCCTTCGGCAGCTTGCGTCTAAAACGAGGATCAAGGTTTAAGCCAGCCCTATACCAGATGATACAAGATTACGGGGAGTTACAAACTTTTATATTAGACGTTTTATTTCCCGATGACCAATACATTGGAACCGAGAGTGATGCAGTATCGATTCACCTGGACGCGCTTCAGGGGAGTGGGAATATACCTTACTCATATTCATCTGTATTATCGCAATCTGCCAGTCAGATACTCGCTGGTGCTTATCACAAAAATCAGATACTACTAATGTCTAGCACGTATGAAAACAAGAGCGCTTTGTACCTGATTATATAGTACTATGTACGTCGCTATGCTATATGCTCCAGGAGCGATAGTCGCTCAAAATACCATGAGCAGAGATTCAGAAAATTCCATAGCAAAAGTCAGAGACATGTCCTGACTGGTATCAAAACGCTTGTGGCGAACTCGTCGTATGAAGTAAACGTCGCACAATAAAAACTTGAGGAAATTTGGGTCAAGACCTATTGGTCAGTCCTCATCGCTAGAAGACCCGATTGGGGGCCGGATTTGTATCTCGTCAAGCCTCAACGGTGCTTTCACCGGAGACACGCCAGGAGAGCCGATTGGAGCCTGGCAGGCATAGAAAATCTCCACCACGAGGCGGGGATGCCCGTAGGCAATAGCCCGTCAGTTCATCAAAATATCGACCTCTCAACCTCGGAAATCCCACCAAGTCCACAACTGGATTACTTCCGTGGCTGCGACTAATTCGGCAATGGCCTATGTGATTCCGCGCTTAGAAACTGGCCCCAAAAACTTCTTAGATCGCTCGCTGTTTCGTGTTTCGGCCTGTGAATAAAATGGTCCCCTATCCTTCCGTCCTAGGAACAATGCGATCGAAGGATTCTGCCTTCGTCGGGGGTTGCAACTTCCGATTAATTCCCTCCACGAGTGAACACTTGGCTATGCGCCGAAAAAGAAACCGTCACTCTAATTCGGCATCGCATCCGGGGGTTCACCAGGGTTCTTCGTGCTCAGGGAATCTCGATGGATCAAGCAGTTGATGCATGCACAATCATCGCCGCATCCACACACACCGCCGCCGTAATCCACGAAGAGGTATTCGCTGGGCGAGAGACTTAGATCGTTCGCGTTCGGTGATTCCGCGTCTGATGGACTATGCGTCGGTGGTGGTGATGATTCCCCGGCGGCTAGCGGCGGATCTACCATCGAGTTACCGCTATCCATTTGACCGTCCGCATAATTGCTCTGAACAGTCATCAACTCGCGAACCAACTGCCGCGTCGCTTGGTTATACGGATGAATGGTGCATCCGAGACACTGGCAGTCGGGACCGCAGTCACACACGTGGCTTGTAAACGGATTTTGAGCACCTCCATTTGGTTCAAGTTGATGCTGGAAGTTCGCCATCACTTGCTCCCACTGCTCTTGCTGCAGTGGGTAGTGTGGCGTGCCATAAGGGAAAGGTGTCGGGTAGAGTGACTGCTGTTGGAAGTCGACCGCGTTGTTCATCGTGTTCACGGAGGGTTGGGAGAATTGGGGCATCATGGAGCCGTTGGGTGTGGGGACCTGGGGTACATATCCCATCATGTTTGACGGCTCTTGAGGTAGAGTCTGGAGTTGGTGCGGCAGTGGGATATGACGTGATGGTTGAACGTGAGGTTGTATACGTGGCTGAGGCTGCATCTGTGACTGTGGCTGTGTCTGCGGCGAACAGCAACTCCTAATACCTTCCATCGACGGCTCTTGCGATGACAGGTCCCCGTTACTAGACGTAGGGGTGTGATAAGGCGAGCCGGACGTACCAGGCGTGAGCGTGCCGGAACTATCCGAGGGGCCCGAGATTCCATTCCCAGAAGACGGAGTCTGCGGCACTTGCATTGCGCCAACGTTGAAGGTCAGCAGGGACGATTCCATTGTCGTGTCTCGAGGCATAGTCGAGTGCGAAAAAGCCCACGGGTCAGGGGGCGGAACGTAATTGGAATAATGTGCCGAAGCCGCAGAGCTGATTTGGCCCATTGCGTTTCCAGGAGCTGCTGACATGATATTAGCAGCGCCAATTAAGTTGACACTGTTAGGATCCATGCGTTCCAGAGCTGAAGTGTCGACAGACGGTCGTCGACCTTGCCGTGGCACCGAAGACTTCTGAATTCGGAATGACGCATGTCTCGTAGGCGACATCGGCGGCGGGTTCTCTGCTGGTTCGGCCTTAACGATAGCAGCCGTGCCGTTGGCTTTCCTGTGCTCTCCGCCACAACGACAAGCTGCCCCCTTAGGTAGAGCTACCGTTACCTTTGGACCACACTGGCAAGTTCTGCCCGGCGGATGGGGGCATGTGCTCAACGGTCGACCAGGCTTTCGCACCGGGATCATCATACGATCTGGTGAGTGGTTGCATTTGGTCGATCGGTGCCCGCGTATGCATGGCTCGCTAGAGATAGGAGAAACAGATATGTTAGCAGATATAACATACACCCGATCATCTCATCAACATATCGAAGCCCCCTGTCTGGTTACACGAACCCCTAGCGTGGGATGTAGACGGTTTGCCAGGGGAAGCGCGTCCAAATTTAGCGCCAGGACCTGCAGCTTTCCGAGACTCCCCGGGAGACACTGCGTAAACAGGGACATCGGGAGGAATATGTTTAACTTACCAAGCCATTTTTTGTCCATTGATGATAGGCATCTTGTACGGTATCGCTAGTTAACGTCGACGCGACGGACACTAGAAGGTGTACTAGGTGATGCGGAAAGGGATGCTGTCAAGCATGTGAGAACCCTTGATACTAACCTAGAGATGATAAGATCGAACTCTACCTTTAGGGATCGGCAACCGATATGTTAGTCCGAGGCGAGGTGCCCAGACACCCTTTAGTACAGGGGTTGATGCGCGGAGGTAGGAGAGAATATGATTCCCCTAGGTTATTTTGCGCAAAAGTAGGCCGATCACCGCAGTATCTGATAGATGTGGCTGGCGTCGTGGAACTTGAGTACTAGAAGTGATCAAGGTGGACTGGCGCGGACGTTCAGGGTCTCACGGCAACCTTGAATAGATGTGTTAAAGGGTAAGGTCGCCTGGGAGGTATAGTACAAATAACGGGTATCCCAATAAGGATAGAGACCCAGAACGGGAGGGTAGACGACTCGAAGTTTAATGTGCTCAGTTGAGGATCGCAGCCTAATATGGTTGCTCTCTCAAGGCGGAGTAAGACTGGGTTAAGAATATGATGGCGCAGAGAAACGGCGCTCGCTCGAGACGGCGTCTTTGGCGTCGGCGCTTCAGGATCCGGAGCGGTTTGCGGACGTCGAAACACTAAACGAAGACTCGAAGGCGAATCGATCTGATGCAAACTGCGCCCGGTGCTGTCAGGAGAGATCCAGGAGCGCGGGTACAAAGTTTGGGTGTAGGGTTGTGATCGATAAGGAAGAATGATTGTCCAGAGAGGGGAAGGGGAAGATGAATGGATGTCGCTCGTCTGATTCCCAGGGTACATGCAACGTCCTTGGTCCTTGACCAACACCGTTAGGGAGGTACCAAAGTAGGGTAAGCCTGTGCTCAGATCGAGGCTGATGACAGGACCGGATCGAATACAACAGGCCTGTACTCCGGGGAAGCCTCGGTTTTGCGGTCTGGTCTGGATGGCGGTAAGGAGCGGGTTTAGACTGGGGTTGCAGCTTTGTAGGTTCCAATATCTCCAAAATCCTTGGGGGTATTGGTTGTGAGGGTGTCGAGTTTGTGTCTATGTGAGTGTTTGCCGGTTAAAGCTGAGTGCTGTGGTAACCGCGGTGATTTTATATCATCACGGCCAGCTTGGTTATGCGTATGTGAAGGTTGGTTCTGCGTTGATATTCTCTTGCCCTGTCTATTGAGTATAACCGGGCTTCTCGAGGTGAAGCTGAGGTATACCTAGGTCCCACCAGAACAAGATTGACGGTTCAATATCTGGTGGTCTAAACTCTGCTGTAAGAAGGGTCAAAGAGTCCAGTATTAGCAGAAGTGAAAGATGATTGGGATGGTGAGTGTCGTGTTGTCTGTGGGGGTTGCCCAAAACGAGCAAGTTTTGATTGGCTGATTGTCCCAAATGGTGCTGACTTCGAGTTAGATCCTTCACTTTTGCTCGCCGTAGACAGGGGTAGCCTAGGTTGGTTTTTGAAGGTCTAAGTACCAAGTACTGCAGCATGCGCTAGACGGGGAGGACGGGAACTGAAAGGGTCCTGCAGAAGATGCGTATCATCTACATCCAACGACCTTGGAATCGATTGTGGAGGGGGCTGAAGGAGGGGCGCGCCGCAGAAGCGCGAAGTTGGTCTCGGGAACGTGGGGCTGCGACGTACCTTAACTTGCGTACCTTTAGGTATCTACGTATACATGTACCTACCACTGTTAGAGTACATGTAGTAGGAACATTAAGTTGGACCTGGACATAACGTACCTTATGTAGCGCGAGTAAACGGAATTTGTTACACCAAATCAAAGTAGTTGCGAGATGGGAAACATAGGTCATCCGGTCGTCATCAATTTCCCAGATTTAAACCTATCTGCATGGTGCGGTACCCATTAGGTAGACAACCGGGGTGATATGTCGATTATATGCTGCAATTGAAGTATGTATATGATACAGTGCTAACCAAAAAGAATTTAAGGTTTCTACTGCTACCCGTTCGGTAGTAGTGTCTTCGAGCCCAAGGACGCTAATCCCGATCCTCAAGTACATGCGTCCAGGTAGGTACACCTTGCGGCTCTTCGAGTTCCAGCAGGATGGATCAACATATCCGTTCATCTTAGGTAGCTAGCTACCTTAACTTACATCCAAACACATCTGATGACTCAAAAGCGTTAAATAATTGCCTCGGCATAACCGCTGCCAGCCTTATTAGGCAACGGCCCAACCTTATCAAAAAGCTTAACATTTCACTATGTATATATAATTAATGAGGAACGCGCTGCCTTCATGGATATGTGACTGGCCATGTATATTTCTCCCTATGTCAACAAGAATATAGGTGTAATCTTAAATCCCTAACGGGTAGCCAGCAAGGTGCCTTGACATATTTAGCCCATGACAACCAACACCTGTCAAGATACCTGACCTGATACCTGACCTACCAGGATAGGGCCTAGACAGGAGACAACGAGGGTCTTTGTATGTATACCGGGGTCTCCCCTAGATAGGTTGTAGTCCCTTGCGGAGCAACATAGTTCATACCCCCCCATACGGTCCGCATCGTGACATAGCCTACTCGATCTTGCAGGTATGGTCCTCAACCATACCGATGTCGTTTTTAATAACTACCGTAGATTATAAGAAAACCGGCCATCATTCCCCCTAGTTTGCGTCAAGAAGGAAAACATATATGGGATAAAGTCAGGACACCAGGGAAGAAATAGCTAGATATGTTACTAAATCATGTCATCAGTACCTAGGTAATCTTTGAATAACTTCACAAGTTTACTCTAGTTGGCTCGAGGCATTATTGTAGGAGATGCTAGGTAAGAAGGGCTAATGGTATCCATATAGCCCTTATATTTATTCTAAGGTAGGTAAGCACCTAGTTGGGGTTCTATAGTAGCAATATTTATATTTTCCTCCTGATAAATACCATGCTTGGATTCTGAAATCGCGAGACTGGCCTCCTTTTAACTGGCAAGATGTCTTGTCTCAGATGTGCGATATTGCCTGTGCTAAGGCTCCCATGATATGTCCCCAAGTAATCAAGACTGCTCTAGGAGTAAAGACTGCGGTTAATTAGTGTAGTAATATATTAATCATCTAGTTATGCCAGGTATGTATGGATCTATATCTCCAAACCATTCCGGCGCCTTCATTGGAGTCTGTAAGCATACTAAGTCGGAGGATCAATAATGTCAACTAAATACGAGTTCAAGTCGCCTGGGCCCACGGAACAGGGGAATATACTAATCACGGAGGCAAAAGCACGTCAGGTAGGGGAGTTTCGGGCGATTATTCAGTTCTGCCCTGATCTAACCTATCCCCTGAAGGTTGCTTCCGATATACTCGATGTCAGAGGCTCTTCTCGAGCTTATCTAGCTACGGGCCTTAATATCTCCTATCAGAAGACTGAGAAGTTACACAGCTACCGCCGTCACAATACAGGATACCTATGTAGTCTAGTGCTATTCCTATGGGCATCACTTCTCGTGATACGACGAGTCTTGTTACTCAGCTTTGCGATCCCTCACGCGTCACAAGACTTTCTCATAGAAAAGATTCGTCTTGGGCCGATATAATCAATAGATAGACTCGCCCTTCCAACGTATTGAGAATTCGAGCACGGTTTCGCGGTGGGCTCGACTGCATTTTCTGATACTCGAGTCCATATGTCGAAGCGGTGGTAGGTTTCGCTCAGCGGTGACCCATTGCGAAGCAATGGGCAGACGTTATCAAATTCCTAGGCCGCGTGACGATCATCGTCCATTGTCGGAATCATCTGAATCTGCAAACATATCGACGGCCCTCATACGTTTTCGTGGCTGTTGGTTAGCTGCCAACTTATCCTTAGACGAGGCACTTGTTCCGAGTTCCTCAATATCTCCATGATGACCGCCTTGTCCGTCGCTGCCTTCCCTGTCTTTACTAATCGGCACATCGATAACAGACTTCTCCTGGTCCACCGGTCTCGCGTCGCGCTCATCGGTAGGCATTTCGTCTCCACTGTCATCCATCGGGACACCATCAATGTCCGTATCCATATCTTCTTCATCCACTGACATGTGGTCATCCATAGCCTCACCATCGACTTCCATCTCTGCTCCCTCGTCATATCGCGCTTCTGCACCCGCAGACAGCGGTATGAACCCTCTTCCTTCGCCTTGGCTAATGCCCGACGCGCCGGCCTCCACGGGTTTCCACCTGCCTTTCTTCGCGCCTTCGTCAACTTGTTCCTCCTTCTTCGTACTGGGTGGGTTCTCGAACGTCTCGTTAAACAACTGCTGGCTCTCCTGGGGGAACGCACACCAGCCTTCCCATAACCCTAGCACCAATTTAACGCTTCGTTTCCATTTTTCTGCCCTGAGACGACCCCAGTTGAGACGTTCTGATAGAAGGCCAAGTGCCTCGAAGACTTTGCTATCCTTGAGGGACGCCTCAAAGAGTTGTCGGTATCGCCACGCGTGCCGAACGCCACTCGTTGCGGAAGACGAGAGGATATCGCTGATGACATATAACCCAATGAGACTAGAAGGGCTCGTATCCTGGGCCTCGCCAGGCTTCGCGCTCGAGTCCTCAGGGAAAGGCGTGGAGTGGTGCGATTCCCCGTGATCTTCCCCGTCCTTGCTAGCCTTGTTGTGCTGTGGGTTTGCTGAAGTCAGTGCAAAGGGCTTGATTGTGTTCGCTACAATCATGTCCACTATCTCATCCGCCCCCTTACTCGCGTGAGTAATCGCGAAAGTGGTCACCCTAGCAATATCGCCCTTTCGAATTTTGGCCAGTGTGGTAGGAAGGCGAGCCAGCAAGTGCGTTAATCTGGCCTTGTCAAGTGGATTCAAGTACACATTGTCCTTGTCGCCTCCATCTGGTGGTTTGTTCCCTTCCTCTTCGTAGTCTTCTTCGTCGGATGAGTTATACTCTGAGTCTGACACGAACTCATCAATGGCAGTAGCATACTCGTATGGCAGATCCTTCTCGGGAATTCTCCAGGCATGACTGCCTTCAAATAGAGGTATATACTTGCCTTGCCGTCCGGCCTTGGCTTGAGCCCCTGTGATGACTTCCCAGAGCCGCCACCGATACCAAACTCCGCCCTCGCTACGAGCATCCCAGAGCCAGGCCCATTTTTCTTCTTTTTGTACATCGGGTCGTGACATTAGGAGTGCCTCGAACTCCGGACCATGAGCTAGTACCGACTCGACCACCTTGTGGATAAGTTGAAGCTGTTTGATATCTCTCGGCGCTTGCACGGGGACGTGGAGAATAGTTCGATTTATTGGACCTCCACCTAGTCCGTAGGACGACGGCGGCGCGAACCCGCGATTAAATCCGCCAGGATGGTGAGGATTGTGATCATTGGTTTGGGGAACTGGTTTAGCACCAAAGGGTTGAGAGGTGGATGATGATGTAAGGCTGGATACTGCAGCGGTAGATGTCACAGCAGAGGACAGATGTCTGTGTAGCGATAGATAGAAGCCGTAGCCAAGATATCGGTTTTGCAAAGAGCTGACAGCGGCGTCGATGTCCGTCGCAGGTGTCTCCTTGGACAAAGTCACAATCGCGGCTATTGACTTCCTCTCGGTGCTTCCTGGGATGCTCGGGGGTAAGATCTTAACGTGCTCTACGGTCAGGTTTGACGGTATGAGGGCTTTGATGACTGCAGGTGAAGTCACTGGGGGTAGGTTGGCTAGGCGGAGGGTAGGCTTCGCTATAGCCTTCTGCTCGGCCAAGTCCCTAGATCTCGTGTCGCCCTCGTCGTCGCTTGTATTAAATACTTTCGAGATGTTTTTGGGTCTTGGCGCACGGCTGCCGTCGCTATCGTCATCATGAAATCCAAGTCTCCCACGTGAGTCGTCCGGTCCTCTCCTGCTGAGCCCCTGTTGGTTATCGAGCTTTCTCTTATTATTAAAAGACGTCGGCGCAGGTCCTAAAGATCCTGGACCACTCTTCAACCCCGATACACTGCCAATCCCAGCGCCGAAGTATCGCTTTGGCGGCCCTACTCTATTCACTTCTCGACCGAAAGACCCGCCCTGCTGACGCGCACCAAACATGCCTTGTTGACCGGGAGTTGTAGCACCGGCACCAGCATCGTCATCATCGTCGTGATCGAAGCTCTTGACAAAACTCTCGTATACTGCAGCAGTCTCGGCAGCCTCCCGTCGACGTTTGGCCTCGGCATCGGCCTTTTGCTTCTCGAATGCGGATTGCTTGGACGGCTTCTGGAGCTTAGCCTCGACGTTCGGGAAGTCGGCGAGTTTTTTGGACGACATGATGAATGATTATGTTGGTTTAGGGATACGTAGGACGTGGCATTCTGTATATAACGCGCAAAGCCCTTCCCGAGTCATTCGGCGAACGAGTGTTAGATGAGAGGATTTGAGAATGTTGAGGGAGAAGGTTTATGACGAGGTTTACTACGAGTGTAGGTACATAGTACGAAGAGGGTAGGGCTGCATATGGCATTGTCCCGTTAGGTGAAAGAATAGCGCTTATGTAATTATGCAGGGAAGTGCATACTAGGTACCTAGGTATATTGTGGGTTCCATCGGTGCCTGAGATACCAGGCACCAGACAACCTGAATAGCGACGGTTGCCCTGGTGAGAATAGCTTCTGTAAACAGGTATTTAGCAATTCCTTTAGCTAGCTTTCCATAGATCCTAACTTCAACTACCTACCTAGGTAGACATCAATTAGATCACCATCACTACGAGGCCTAGAACTATCCACTGATAGCTAGACCTCTGTGAACGATCAATTGAAGTCAAGAAGGCACACCGGTACGTACATGTACATGTATCTAAGAGTAACAGGTACCTAGGTACCTACCCATACCCCTAACCCCCTGCTCTCTCAAGTCTCCACCATGTTTTTAGTCTCGACCATACGATGTTATCAATGATCAAGTCAATAGCGCCCTTCATGTCTCTATCTAATCGCCCAATAGGTTTAAAGCTTGGGATATCACCAGCCGATCTCGTCGTCAGCATTGGCGCAAGGAGCACAGAGAAAGCCGGACATTTTATCCATACTACAAATCATACCAGCCGATATTCTCTACACTCGTTGCCTTTATTATCTCGGTTATATAAGTAACAGCACCATGCCGGCAGCAGTGTCAATGAAGGATGTGCTTTCATGTCCCATCCACGTCCTCCCAGACGTCACCCTCACACCCATGGATCCCGATATAGCCCCTACCTACGACCCTCCTGCAAGCATCCTGATCATCGGCGCCGGTGTCTTCGGCCTGAGTACCGCCCTGGCTCTGACCAAGCGCCCGGAGTTCGCCTCCACCTCCATCACGATAGTGGACCGGTCCCCTGAGCAAGGTGTCTTTCCTTCCCGGGACGCCTCCTCTATCGATTCGTCCCGCATCATCCGGCCTGACTATGCGGACCCGGCTTACGCCGTGCTAGCCGCGGAAGCACAGGCCCATTGGAGACAAACCGACTCGGCCTCACTCGGCGGCGAAGGGCGCTATACCGAGTCTGGTTTCATTCTAGCCGGCGACTCAGGACCCCTGGCGCGCGAAGACGGGTCGCCTACGGGAATCGCGTACGCGAAGAAGAGCTGGGTGAACGCGCTGGCGCTCGCGCAGAAAGAGGGGCGGCCCCTGAGTTCCATCCGCATGCTGGCGACGGCCAAGGGTATCGGCAGGGTATCCGGTACGGGCGGCGAGTTTGCTGACTGGGGGTACCTGAACGAAGCGAGCGGGTGGGCTGACGCTGAGGCTAGTATGAAGTGGTTCTACGAGCGAGTCGTGGCTACAGGCCGTGTAATCTTCGTCAACGGGACGGTCGAAAGCCTCGAGACGGACGAGTCGGCAAAAAGGGTCACGGGTGTGCGGGTAAAGGACGGTAGCATATTATCAGCTGATCTCGTGCTTGCGGCAGCGGGAGCCTGGACACCTTCGTTAATAGACCTCTCGTCGCAAGCTGTCGCCACGGGCCAAGTTCTCGGCTACCTCGACCTTACCGAGGAAGAACAGCAGAGACTAGAGAAGATCCCGGTAATGTTGAACGTCTCGACAGGTCTCTTCGTCATCCCGCCTAGGAATCGTGTTCTCAAGGTCGCGCGGCACGCATACGGCTATCTGAATCCGAAGCCGCTGTCAAAGCCGCCTTTGGGTATTCCCGGATCTACTAAGCCGCCTCCTAGCCTTGTCTCCCAGCCTCATACGCATCTCGACGACGCGGGACTCGCGATTCCACCAGAAGGCGAGGCAGCGTTGCGGGATGCCTTACGCAAGATAATACCCTGGCCGGAGCTGCAGAACCGGCCTTTCGCTCGGACTCGACTGTGTTGGTACACGGATACCGCTACAGGAGATTGGATCATAGATTACCATCCCTATTGGCAAGGCTTGTTTGTTGCTACTGGCGGTAGTGGACACGCTTTCAAATTCTTACCAGTCATCGGCGATAAAGTTGTAGATTGCATTATGGGTAAATGTCCGTTAGAATTTCAAGATAAATGGAAGTGGAGGGCGACAGACGATGTTGAGAAGTCCATAGTAACAGAGGACGGGAGCCGAGGTGGACAGCCTGGACTTATTCTAGAATACGAGTTGAGGACTGCCCAGTAAATATTACTTGTCAAAGGATTAAGTGTTCACTAGGTGTGAGTACTACGAGTCACAGTATGTGCCAGTTATGAGTTCTGGGTGCAATGTGGATTGTATGATCTGCCTAGTACTACCTAGGAGACAACTTGTCAACTCGTCCGCAAGAGTCATAAATGCTTCGCGTCGGCCCCAGGCCTGAAAGGACCTGAAGACATACACAAAGGACTTTGAACTACGAAAGCGGAATATGAGTGACAGTCCACGCCTCCCTTTTATCAACTCTGTTCCAGAGTCTGCGGAATGCATCCGCCTGTTGATGCACCTCACTATCCACCCTTATTCATGCAACCATCAATGCCGATTCAGAATTTTCGGCTTCGTGCAACTTCCTCCGTTCCACCAACTGGGCAATCCTCTCTTCCGATGGGGGGTGGGGGGGCGGTTTGGGGGGTCGAATTAAGACGGCACACCTTCGGCCAGCGCGAATGCCGTCGGAGAATGCCACGGTGCAATCGAAGCCATCGAACCAGCTCTTTTGAGACTTTTCCGTGAAAGAAACTGACCATCCTTGGTCCGTCCGGTGGGGTGCCTTCCTTTGTAAAACGCCATGCAATGCAGAGAAAATCAATGATACAACGGACGAAAATTCGTGGACTGTGGCCTGCCCAGATCAACGCCACGACTCGAAAAAGTTGAAAGTCGTAAAATCATGAAAGCGGCTTAATTTACAATCCCGGCGGGTGTCGAAGGGAATAGAAATAGACTCGTCATCTTCTTATTGCTCTGGGGATAGAGCGATGTAGACGACGAGTGGGATCAGCGAGATTCAAGGCCTACTAGACCTTGCGGAAATCTGCAGTACGTTAGCAACGAAAGTCGACAAGGACCTTCATGGTTCAAAATTACGTACCTTGCAAGACCGGGTAGATCATTTCGAAGGCTTGATATATCTCTTCGCGGACTTTAGCGCCAGTCAGGACGATCTTACCGCTGACGAAGATCAGGAGCACGATCTTGGGCTTGATCATGCGGTAGATAAGACCTGGGAACAACTCAGGTTCGTAAGAACTGAAGTTGTGATGGCGCGACGCAAGACCTTCGAGTCGGATCGGGAACTTGATGTCGCAACTACCGACGATGTTCTGAATCTTGAAATCGCTAAACTTGGCGTTGAAGCCAAGCTTCTGGATGATGCGGGCATACTTGCGGGAAGCAAGCTTGGAATCGTCCTCGGACTTCGCGCCAGTGACAACCATCTTCCCGGAGGCGAAGATTAGAGCTGTGGTCTTAGGCTCGCGGATTCGCATAATGACGGCGGCGAATCGCTAGGATAGTTAGCAAGATATTCGCAGTCTGTGGACGAGGTCAAATTAGTAGTACCTTGGGATTATACTCCGCATTACGTGCATGCAGAGCAATCGTCTTGAGATCAAGACGGCACTCAAGATTGACCGTCGCAACGATGTTTCTTTATCATGTCATGTGAGCCCAAGTTCACACGTTAAATGACATAAGTAATACATACTGCAAGGTCGGAGTCAGTCCACTTCCACCGGTAGTGGCCGCAGGAGTGGCGGCAGGCGTAGCGGGAGTCACCCCGGAACCGTTGGCACCCTGCGGAGGAGCGCCATTCGGAGCTCGCTGACCGAGAGCTCTGTCACCATCAAAGGACGGTGGGGTAAGTTCACCAGCACCTCCCGGGAAAGAGAGGGAACCGGGAGCGGTGAATGCCTTAGCCTGGGCGGCAGTGGCGGGGTGTGTCTGAATTCCGTCCATTGTGCAGTTGCTGTGTCAAGGATACCTCGAAAGGGTTCTTGTTAAGCTGAGCGTGGTTGGGAAAGCAGACCTAATATGTGACGAATAAGTCAGAAAGACTGTATGAATGAATACCAATAACAAAAAAGGGTGCGCGAAGATATTCTGGAGTGAGGAGAGAAGATGTAGAAGTTTGTTGTTTTTTGTGTAGGAGAAAGGTAGAGTTGAAAATCTGGAGAGGCAAAACAAAATCTTTAAATAGTTTTTTCCGCGAGGGGGACGGGGACGGCGGGCAACAAAAGTGGAGATGAGCCCGAGCCCGTGGAAACCTGGGGTAGCGAAGGGTAGTAACAACGAACAATAGGAAGTCGCGAAGGGTAATAATGACTCAGGGCAACGAGGTCGAGGATGTGCAAATTCTACAAACTGGATATTCCCACAGTATCAAGTACCCCACGAGGTACAAGATACCTGTGCTAAGGCAACTTAAAAAAAATAAAAATAAAATAAGAATAAGGAAAAGGCAGCCTTACCAAGTAACGTGCAGGAGATAAACAAGTAAATGTCTCCCCAACACAGTGAAGGCTGGTACGATAATTCGGTCGTCGGATCTTTCGATCAGTCGGACCTGATGGCACACACGCGAAATGTAGAATTTCAGATGTTCAACGGTTACTTCTCGATGATGGGGGCAATATCGGAGAAGTCGCGAGCTTTTCCTTCCACTGATTCGAAGCGCAAGATGTACGAGTGCTGTCGAGGTCGAGGGATCTGATGCGATTCGACAACGACGACGGCGGGATTACTCGGTCTCTCGCAACGACAGGATCGGGGAAGATAAGCCCTCGGCCTTATGTTCTTTTTCTTCAAAAAATTCGTCTCTATTGTTGGTCTATCTTGTTTGGCTACACTGCACCGTGACCTGTGCGGCGTCGATTAGATTGTGTTGATGATTTATGATGGATAGTATTCCTGATGCGACCGCTCGAGTCCTCAAGTTTAAGTAGGCGAGCGACAATGAACAAAGGACCAACCACGACAATGGTGCTTGTTCAGTTGTGCTTTGATGCCTGTTTGACTTGACTCAGTGAACGAGCGCGGCAAACAATAATGTAACACTTGAATGTGTCCAAGTGAGACGTGATAATGGGCAATCGTCTACGGTGCGACGTTTGATGTTGAAGTGAAGTGGGGTGAAGAGGTTGGAATTGAGTGATGCGGGGTGAAATAATGATGACGGAGGGGATGGAAGCTGTGGAGGTACGTACTCTCTCGAATAATCACTGTTAGAAAAGGAAGGTGGGTCCAACAACTGTGACACGGGCTGCGAGAGAGGTAAAGAAAAAATTATTAGGTGCCAGACGTAAGTAATTGACAGTGCGGGCAGGTGCCTGACAAAAATACGTTGTGGCTGGTGTTGTGGGTGATAACTGTGGCTGAGGGGTAATAGAGAGGGGACCTTCGGGTCGGGGCTTCCGCGCGCAAGATTTTTCGAAACATTGAAGTTGAGGGGAAGCCGGGCAATTTATAATTTTCGAGGCAAGCGCTCTCTTGTACGTGTGCATTGACTATCAGGTAGGGACGCCCCAGTGTGGCGGAAGCCCACAACTTTCTACTCCTTGATTCCCACCCTTAGCGGCCACGCTAGTATCAATCCGTCCAATCATGTCTTGTCGCTTGCCCCTTATTTTATCTTGCTTAATCTTTTTGCTTCCTTGCTCGTCACTCTGAGTTCTCACCAAGTCCTTTTCATGTTCCTAGTCGTCACCTACTTTTCCTCCGCCAAACTTACCACCTCACGGTCTTCGCATCACCGTCAAATCATTCGTTCCTGTCTGATACTTACCATATACATATACTCGTGTCTTTTCGGTATTCCTGTTATTTTTCTTACCTCGGACAAAACAATATTGTCGACGTTTTGCTCGTCACGCTTTCGGCCATCAGAAAAATGCATGACTCGGTCAACCACATCCACAGCGCACGCAGAGGCATCGCCAGTCAGTCTCGCGGATAGAGCTCGCACTGGGCACCAAGCTATCCGACAGCCACCCGTCTAGGCTCCTGAAGCCTTGATGGGTGGGTGTGGACAGATGGGGTTTTAGACCCCAACCACTCCCTGTAAGCGTGGTTTGCCTGCCACACTATCCCCCTTTCTCTTCCCTGAAACTGCCCCTAATTCTCATGCTGCTTCTGTTTTGGTTGACTCTTGGCCAGTATCTCCATCTCCTCAGCTCCCACTGTCCAGGTGGATATCCTCGCCGGTTTCCATCGCAAATGGAAATCTCAAACAAATGTCAACAGCGGATTACGCGTACAATGCAAGCAGATGGTTTTTCCACTCTGCGCGAGTAAAGAAGACGGTGGATTGTCAGGTAGGTTGTGTTGCTGTAGCACTCAGCACTCAGCCCTCCTGCAAATTTTATTTTCCCTCCTTTCTTTGTTTGGCTGTGATGATCCCTTTTTTTTTTGTTGATCAATCGCAGGTCTCATTTCGGTGGTTTCGGAGGTACCAAGCGTGACCGCAATCGGACAACAATGCCACCACCCTCGGCCATGGTTACTTATGGAGCTACTAACAAACACGCATTTTTTTCAAAGAAGCAAAACTATCCGGTCCTCACCAAACATTCGTACGCTTTCCGACACTGGGTTACGGGAAATATTCCAAAAGATTCAGTCAATACAAATACTCCGCGCCTAGTTTGTGCAAACGTCTCGATGGCTTGGATTAGGTTGGCCGGGGCCTGAGCGACATACCTAGTTCAGAGTACTCTGCGCACACCCCTTGCTCTAGTAGCCATTATTTGGTTTCGTATTATGTCGGTACACAGGGCGGGACCAGGCCTAGTGCACATTAGCCTCCTAGGAAATCCCTGCCGGTCGCCACTGGCTTGCTTTGTTCGATTTTATTTCTCTTTAGGAAAATTTTCTTGCATTGCCTGCCAGCCTTGCTCAGCCATACCAGCCATGAATTCCTTGTCCATGCATCCCCTCTTGGCGCGTCATATGACTCACAGGCAACTTTTCCTTCCCGCCCCCTTAAGTTCAATGCATCGGCCGGCTTGCTTTGCACATTTTGCTTGAGTTTGTGCTGTTCCGACAAATGCGTATTTAAAACTGCTACATTAATATTATATCCACCGAAAAATAATAAGTTCAGGTCTCAAATCTATACGCAAGATATCGTTGCATCGCTTTTGCCTGAGTGCTGCTGTTCGTGTTGTTGGTCGTTACGACGCGACACCCGTTGATGCCTAGAAGTGAGGAAGCAGGCTGGGTTTGGCTGGTATGAAATGTATGCAAGCGCTCGGTACTTTCAAATCACCTGATGCAACGATGCGGTCTGACAACTTGAATGCAGGCTGCACAAATTTGCGGCTTGGACATGCAAGTAACCTTAAGTAACCAGTGCACCCGTACTGTGCTGTCAGCTTAATTCCTTTAATTTCGGCGACAATTCGTAGACGATAAGATAAAGGATTCAAAGATGGAAATGACGACGACGTTACTTTTTCAATAATGCAAGGACAAAGATCTCAAAGATGGCATTATATTGATATGACGTATTACCATAACCACACAATCTTCTAATGGGCATTTACGTATGATATGCTTGCTTCCATCTTGATACTTCTATCTTATGGCTAGGTATACGTAGGTACCTTCATAATACCCATACCGGTACATATGTACATGTAGCACTCCAATATTGCTTGGCTTAGTAATACACACAGCCTTGGCAATAAGTTGCAATCTGGTACACACTCAGAATCCTAAAGCAATTCCTTACATGTAAGTCGATGCTTCCACTATAAAAATTTCCCATAAATATGCGACTTTTAGGGAGCCGGTCTTTGCAACACTCGCTACAGTATCACTCCATGGGATCTAGAGCCAAAACACGTTGCCAAGTGGCATGCATATGTACAAACAGACAGTACAAGTTCCATTGCCTTTGTTGTAAGTTCCGAAAGGCTCTTGAATTTGAATATACATACTCTCAAAGGGCTCTTAGACCCTTTGCATTAGACACCTTACATAGATGCACCTACTTGACCATATAGGTATATGTCAGTACTGACTATAATGTTGAAGCACAATGGCAGACGCTTCGTTGAATTCAGTAGAATATGCTTTAGTAGCTTAACGTAGAAGCCATCTATACCTTAGCTAGTATAATCTTCTGTGTTGACATTTGCCCCGTGGATTACAATCTAGATAGTGTCACTGGTAGCCTAGAAAATACGGGATAGGAAAATCTGCCTCTTAGTTCCAATGACACACGAGTTCACTCGCGCACTTATGGTAAGCAAGTTTTATCAAGTCTTTAGGTCGACTCTTTTCCGATGAGTATTTGATACTGATATAATCCCGAGAAACACTAATGGTAAAATCCTGCGGTGCCTCTCTATGATGAGAAGCGACCATACTTTATATTATAATGCTATGTGATATCCTCTGTAAACACTACTTTACTCTCTACGACCTCTACCTTTTTGTGAATAGTATAAATTAACGCAATGCTAATCACAGGTCTTACCTATTCTACTATCTGTCGTTATATTAGCTCTATCATGTCTAACGAAAGCTGAGTGATGGCTAGTGGTGTACCCCGTAGAACCCCATTCTTTTCACGCAATGTAATAAACGGCTGGCGAGATTTAGACATCCAGACATCTATCAAAGGTTCAAATATGCTGTTCACGTTGAAATGTTGCGTACATATTCGTCAATAAGAAAATACACAACACAACCCATCGCAGCCCCTGGCCAATAGGGAGCTGACAGCTCATCCGCTGGCGCCAAGCCCTGCTCTCATACATGGCCCGTACCAATCCAAGTTAGGTGCGGCAGGGCGTTCTAAATCTTCAGTCACTGCTTGGTCTTCTGGTGGCAGACAAAGATCGAGACCTAGTGAGATTGAACAGGTGCTATGTATTCGGGATTGGGGACGGCAACATTGTAATACAGCTCCGACCGAAATGGACCGGTCAAGGTCAGCCCCGACCAGTGGCCGGCGGCCGGCAGCGTGGAGAGCCGGGTGGGGTTGGGCGGGAGGTTGTACCACTAGAAAGGGAATCGATGATGTGATTGAGTGGGGGTTCTTCCAACTAGACGACTGCGGCTTCTAGACTACGTATTAGACTAGGTACTCAGACTAATAAGTCCAGGCTCGATTGTCCAATGGAATAACCACGTCCACTTCACCGTTCGCTTTGAATAGAAAAATTGTGCCCCTTGGCCCTGGCCATCCCTGCTAACGCTCGCTGACGGGTTGCCCACGTCCTGCCACACACAATTGGCACGCCATCTTTAGCTAAGGTAAGCCCTGAAGTTGATCTATTACGTATTGGCCAAGATATCTGGCTATTGGAAAGCTTCTCATTCGTACGCGAGCTTTTGTGAGGCGACCATGTCGACCCGAAAACCTGGTTATCCAGGGCTGGATTCGAACGGTTGAGAATAGACGTGTCGGTTTGCAATTTATACTTTTAACATTATCCTCCTCTCTGTTGTCTATCTGATCGTCTGTGTTTTCTTCGGATCTGCGTACCTGCGTATAGCTAGCTAATCCCCCGTCACCGCTTGTTAATGTGGTATATGCATGTACTTGGGACCTGCCTTCTTCTTTCAGGTTCCATTGGACTGGTGACGATACACGGACAGGCCCACGAAGCTCCGCTCCCGGCACCGTTTTGTGCTGCTAGCTGCAGAAAACCTCAGCCACATCCTCCACACCTACGGAGATAGATATCTTTCATTTTTACCGTCTCCGCCCTTAGCAGATAGTACAATTCGATCAGACACCCTGGCGTACACCCTCGGGTCTCCTTGCGTCCCGCCAGACCCGAATCCACGGACTTGGAACTCATCAGCTTTCACCGGTTCTCAACCAGGCGTCTCCCGCTCCGAAGAGGGTGGTCACGTGCTCTTATTCCGAAGGTGTTGTCGTTAGGTTGAAAGACTATACCCTTTGTCTTCTCTACCTCGGTTTCTAAGTGCCGGTGTCTGATTTGGTTGACTAAAGAAGGAAAAGATGGCTGTCATTGATACCAGCAAGGATCTATCTGCACTTTTCCTGCAGCAGGTCAAGGCTACTCCCGATTCTGTTGCTCTGGAAGACGGATCTACGTCGTTGACTTATGCTGAGCTCGACCGCAAAGTTGATACTCTCGCTACTCGCCTTCGTCACGATGGTGTTGGCCGCGATGCGCTCGTGGGTATCCTGCTTGGACGAAGTACCGACTACGTCATTTCCTGCCTTGCAGCACTTCGTGCAGGCGGAGCCTTCTTGGTCCTTGAACTTGCGTACCCCCCGAGTCTCCTGGCCGATGTCATTGAAGATGCTCGACCAACCGTGGTAATAACACACACGGCTCATGCTGGCAAGATTAAGTCGGACACCCCCCTGATTATACTCGATGATAAGACGACAGATACAGACGGTGTTGCTTTATCAAATGGAACTGCCAAGGAGTTACCCCCATTGCCCTCCGAGAACGACTTAGAAAAACTCGCCTTCGTGTCTTACTCGTCGGGTACTACAGGGAAACCTAAAGGAATCGCGAACCCGCACAGGGCAGCCGTTTTATCATATGATTTGAGATTCGGCATAAACGACCTTAAGCCGGGAGACCGTGTAGCCTGCAATGTTTTCTTCGTCTGGGAGATACTCCGGCCGTTGCTGCGTGGAGCGACGGTGGTCACGGTTCCGGATGAGACGAGCTACGACCCTGTTGCTCTCGTCGAGTTACTTCGCACGAAACAGATTACAGAAACCCTCATGACGCCCACCTTGCTAGCAACTGTCCTCGCTCGACACTCCCAACTCGGATCCCGCCTCCCGCATCTGCGTACCGTGTGGCTCAATGGTGAAGTTGTGACTACTGACCTTGCGCGTCGAGGTCTCAAAGCACTCCCAAATGCACGCCTCCTCAACTGTTACAGCGCTAGTGAAACCCACGAGATTGCTTGCGGAGACATAAGGGAGATGTTCAATGACGAAGCTCGAGTCGTTCCGGTCGGTCCTCCTATGGATCCGGAACACACCTACATTCTTGACGAGGACGGCAAGAAGGTCGAGATAGGTGTCAGTGGCGAGCTGTTCGTCGGTGGAAGACTCCTAGCACGCGGGTATCTCAACTTGCCGGAGGCGACTGCAAAGGCCTTCATTGAAGACAAATTTGATACGACTTTCGGCGCACGGATGTATAGGACTGGAGATACTGCGCGGATACTTCCTTCGGGACTGCTGGAAATCACTGGCCGTGTAGGAGCAATGATCAAAATCAGGGGTTACAGCGTACAACCGCCAGCCGTTGAGAATGCAATTGTAAACCATCTGGCAGTTCGCAGTTGTGCTGTGGTTGCCCACGGAGACGGCCTTGATCGCCAACTTCTTGCGTATATTGTTCCTGACGAAGAAGAACCTGGAGACCGAACGGTCGTAAAGATCGATGAGTCTGGATTCAGTCCGGTTGCTAGGCGAGCACTATCGGAACACCTTGCGCACTACATGATCCCAGCGCTTTGGGTTGAACTGGATAGCCTGCCTACTCATGAAGTGTCTGGAAAAGTCGATCTCAAGCGCCTTCCTTCACCCACTAGGTCACGAGGTCCTCCGCCACCATTGGGCCCGAGTCAAAATGGTGATCGCAACCAGAAGATTGCCATCGAAGACATCGCGAAGATGTGGGCAGCAGCGCTGAGCATACCATATAAGTCCGTCATGACGCAGGAGCACGACTTTTTCGACTTGGGTGGAC
This sequence comes from Hypoxylon crocopeplum, assembly GCA_022578875.1. Taxonomy (NCBI): domain Eukaryota; kingdom Fungi; phylum Ascomycota; class Sordariomycetes; order Xylariales; family Hypoxylaceae; genus Hypoxylon; species Hypoxylon crocopeplum. The sequence goes on from MU399584.1 coordinate 237,181, forward strand.
ATTCCTTGGCTCTTGTGGACCTCGTGACGAGGCTGACAGGTGCTTACGGATTCCCCGTTCCCCTGGGACGTCTTGCTGGAAATCCAACGCTAAAGGGGCACCTGGAGGTCATTTGTGATTCTCGTGACGGGCACACTGCCGCTGTGCAAGCTGATCTGCCTGCTGTCTTGCGTGCCGACTCCGTCCTCCCGCCTGAGATCAAGCCGTCCGAAGCTAAGATGCAGCGCCTCAGTGATGCGGATACAGTGCTGCTTACCGGTACGACTGGATTTCTGGGAGCCTTCCTGCTTAGCACCATCCTCGAGACTACTTCAGCGCAGGTCATATGTCTCGTCCGTTTCGCAGACCTCTCAAATGAGAACTCTTCGGCCGGAGTTGCGCGGATTCGCAAGAATCTCCTTGACCTAGGTCTCTGGAATGACTCGATTCTTGACCGTATTGAAGTCGTGCCGGCAAACTTGGCTCGGAAGCGCTTTGGTCTTTCACCCGACTCGTTCGAGGACTTGGCTACTCGCGTGCAGGTTATCATTCACTCAGCTGCCACCGTCAATCTTGTGTATCCCTACGCTGCCATGCAAGGAGCCAACGTGTTTGGTACGCGCGAAATTTTGCGTCTTGCTTGCCGGGGTGGTGCAACTGTACATCATATCTCGACGAATGGAGTGCTGCCGCCGTCGGTCGAAGGCTGGTCTGAAGATGCCATGTTGTCTGTTGACGAGGTGCCAGAGAAATTGGTTGATGGATACGGACAGACGAAGTGGGTAGCGGAACAGCTCGTCCTCGAGGCTGCTAAACGTGGACTGCCGGCGAGGATATATCGCCCGGGAACTATCAGTGGTCACAGCACTTCAGGCTCTACAAATACCTATGATCTCCTGAACGCATTAATTGTGGAATCACTTCAACTAGGACACGCACCCGACATCGAAGGCTGGTATGCTGAAATGACCCCCGTGGACTTCGTTAGCAAGGCCATTACGTCCCTCGCCGACCTTGTTGATACTGACCAGCGCGTGTTCCATCTTGGCGACCCGTCCCCAGTAACTACTAAGGTGGTCTTCAGCATACTTGACCAGCTGGGATACCCGACGAAACCGCTTGGATGGGACGAATGGGTTCGCCTGTGGGATGAGAAGAGAGGTTCTAACAAAGGAGACAATATCTTCACTATTGATATCCTCCGCCGCGGCATGCCTACTGTCGACTTCTTGAAATGGGTCACAGTCCTCAAGGATCCCGCAACAGGCCCTGCTCTGGCTAAGACTGGCCTTCAACGTCCTAAGATCGATAGCAAGCTGCTTGAGACCTACAGCCGCCATTTTTGTGCTCGAGGCTGGCTACCACGTGCTCCACGACGAAGTCAAACTAATGGAGTCGCGCAGTCCTCGAACCGGGGTCCATTAGCTGGCCGTGTTGCAGTCATCACTGGGGCATCGTCAGGCATTGGTGCGGCCGTTGCTACTGCCCTAGCTAGAGAAGGCGCGCACGTAGCAATTGCTGCTCGGCGCACCGAAGCTCTCGAAACTCTGAAGAACAAACTCACCAGTTCTGGAGGCAAGGTCCTGGTTCAGAAGACGGACGTCACTGACAAGAAACAAGTTGAGGCGCTTATGCAAACAGCGACAGAAAAACTTGGACCCATCGATATCCTCGTCTGCTGCGCCGGCGTCATGTACTACACCATGATGGCGAACGTACACACGGACGAATGGGAGCGCACCGTCGACGTCAACTGCAAGGGCGTGCTGCACTGCTTAGCAAATACGGTGCCGTCGATGCTGTCGCGCGGCAGCGGCCACATTGTCGCCATCTCGTCGGACGCCGGACGCAAGGTGTTCCCGGGGCTCGGCGTCTACTCGGCTAGCAAGTTCTTCGTCGAGGCCACGCTGCAGAGCCTGCGGCTCGAGACCGCCGGCTCCGGGCTCCGGGTCACGTCTGTACAGCCCGGAAACACGGCCACGGATCTCCTGGGCATGTCGACGGACGCCGAGGCTATCAAGAAGTACGGTGAGCCCTCGGGCGCCAAGGTGCTTGATCCTGGGGAGGTTGCTGGCGCTATTGTCTATGCGCTTAGCCAGCCGGCGCATGTCGCTGTGAATGAGGTCTTGATCGAACCTCGGGACGAGCCGATCTAGACGGTGGGACAATAGTAATGGAAATATATATTCGGTGTGATGAAAGGAACACCCGGGTATCTAAGAGAGCAGATAATGTGAAGCTTTGGCGAGGTAATCCTCATACTCTTGACGAATAAATGAAACGTCATAACTTGAACGAGGTGGATTACTGTACTGTCTAGGTACCTAGTTTAGATGAAGTTAGACAAAAAAACGAATCTGAAGATGATTAACTAGCGATTGACATTCCTTGACACATTTTGAACTTGAAAGTGGCTGAGGTTGGGTTGACAGGTAGATTGAGAGCACTGTTATGTCACTGCACCGAAGAGTATAATCCGAACCGTCACAAACAGTGGTAGATGTACGAGACCATCATGTTCCACATCATCTTTCTATTGGTGTTACTTGTTTTAAGTTGAGTATAATGATGAGCGCGGATCGGACGCCGGAACCGATCCCCCATGCCCAAAAAACCCGAAGTCCTGACGACGTGGACAATACACGCCCTTCCATACATGTCTAGACTAGCTAGAAGATCCCGAGGCCCGCTGATCCCATATTTCCCAAACCGCTGTAGTTTCTCGCGGAGAGCCGTTATGTAAGTTATCCCTGTCTATGCCCTATATTTACACTTATTCCCGTTCGGTTTTCAGACTTAGCTAGGCTAGCACCGCCGGGGGTCCCCTTAACCTAGGAGACCTTGCAGCAGGCCGGCTATGCCGCCTTGCTTCTGCGCTGCTGCATCATCGGCGGCTGCGTCGTCGGCATTCTTGTCCGCCTTGCCGAGGATATCGGCTAGCGGGTTCGCGCCGTCGGCACCGCCGCTGAGGAGCTCGCCGAGAAGGTCGTCTATAGAGCCGTGTTGGGCTTGTCCATCTTTACCATTGTTCTTGTTGTTGCCGTTGTTCTGGTCATCTCCAGCATTGGCAGTTCCGTTGTTGGCAGCCTGACAATAGAGTTAATGGTAGAAAATTAAGTATTGAGAGAGGTACTCACTTCAGCGGCAGCCTCTGTCCCGTTTCCGGCGGCGCCCTTGTGCTTGTTCTTCTTGGGGAAGCGGACGTGTAGGGCTATAAGCGATCCGTTAGCATCTGTATGCTGCCTTGTTGTGAGAGCACATATACATACCATATTCATGAGGGAGGCGAGGCTGGACAGCTCCATGCATAGGCGGAGTAGGGATGGCAGCTACGAAAGAAGCGCCGGCGGCCAGGGCCATCAAGATAGATCCGAAGTTCTTCATGTTGAAAGAGTGTATAGCCAGATACCTAACAAGAAATAAGGAGTGGTTGAACGGAAGTGATGAATAAACAAAGTAATACAGGAAAGAAGGTATGAGCACAGCTTCACACAGAGTTAGTTAAACCAGGGATGTCATATTGGATATTCGAGTTGACCTACCTCTTCGAACAAGAAACTACCAAGAAAGGAATGGCTGACGATTTAGACTGATGTGGATGTGAGAGTAAACAAAAAAGTTCGGATTGAACGGCACGGGAGAGGCCAGCATTTTATGGTTAATTGGACTTTGAATGAACTTGGCCATCCTGTCATCGACTGACATGACAGCGCAGGGTTCTTGACATAGACAAGTCACATCCCAACCACCCTACGGTAGTAGCGAGCAAAGCTTGTAAAGATAGCATCACTACCCTACCTCAAGACATAGCAACATCGAAACCTCCGAAGAAACACAGGGTGCGAGACATGTAAAGGAGACTCCTATTGGGTCGAGGCGGTTTGAAGACCCACCGAGACCAAACACGTCGAGAAGAAATGCCGTCCCATTCAAAACGGGGCGAAATGAATAAGGTCCCCGGTCGAGCAGATCATACGAGACGCGGTACATAGAGAGAATGCAGATCCAGGCCCCTAAAAGTTGAAGTGAGGTTGTGAAGATCGATTAGGAGATCCTGGGGATCATAAGAGTTGAAACTTTAGATGCCAAGAAATGGCGGGGATTCCTTGGGCGCTTTGAGGCTCTCGAATTTCTCGGCATCAGGAGCTTCAAACGTCGGACGCGGCAGATCAAACCAGCCTCAGACAAACACGGCAGGGCTCCAACTGGGGAAGACACACACATAATAGGAGAGAATCACGTGCAATGGCGCCAAAATGACTTGCTGAGACTCGGTCGACGCGCTGTTAGTAGGTGAACGACTTACAAGGTTGGGAGCTCACCATCAAAGGGAACGACAGCTTCCGGTTGCAGCCAGGAGCTTTCTCGAATAAACGTGCTATTCGGGAGAGTCCTAGAATAGCAACTGGATCGCCGGGTCTAACTTTATTCAAACCCGACTCGAGTCTAGATGTATGATGGCTGTGTTTGCACTTGAGAAGACGGACAGAGCCGAATGTGCATGTATCAGAAGCTTGAACGGTGTTGAAATAGGCGCCTGCGACCTTTCTTGTCGATGATGCATATTGATAACCTAATAATATCGATGGACCTAGCTATATCATGTCGCCTGGTATTGGTGTTGACAATGACACTGACATTGACATCGAGGTTGCTAGAGATCACGTCGATCACCGGTTCCGATCAAAGAACTACCGTGATCATGTCTGTGTGTTGATTTAAGCAGACAAACAAAGATCTTCGTTTTGCTCTTGCCATGCAAAAGAGCATCGCGGGAAGATCAAGCCAAGGAAAATCAAATTGATCATAGCATAAAGATGATCGCTCTGATATGATGGTCTTGTTCGGGCTAAAGTTGCGAGGTGCCTGGCCTTAAGAGCAATCGGGAGGATCTTTTAATGCGATCCTTTCTCTGGTCATAACATTGTAACTGTATGTATTTGCGTATGTCGTGATGGTCATTGTAATGAGAAAGTCATATTATCAAGGTGGCAGTATTCGGTTGACAGGGTCCTTTCGACCTCGGGTGTCCAGTGTCTTTGTCCCGACTTCCTAATCCCCGACCGGCCGAGCTGAACTTGGCCTTAGCCTCATACCTACAGGTATCTCATTTTCCCTTAGCCACCACCGCCACAAATACATCTTCCTAATTACGAGAAGATGATAGGCTCGAGTGATCCTCCGAACGCGGCCTAGGACGGCTGGCCGCGGGCTTTATTATTTTATTGTCCAATGAATAGCGGGGAGAACCTCGGTAGCTCGGTCTATATTTCCTAGCTGCACAATACTTTGTGTGTTGCATGTAGACATTTGATGTCATCATGACCTTCATAAGCTCCAGCATCGAAAAGATTTAGTCTTGGTTCGACTCGCCATTGATAGTCGACTTCGAGTTTGCAATATCGGGAAGGCTTCTCCGTTCCTATGGCGACTCAATTTCGGTGACAAGAGATATCCTTTACCTGGCAATTGTCTGAAAGAAACCTCACGATGTCTACCTCGGCGTCGCTACACGCATTCACACGGCGGAGCGTCACGTTAATCCGACCAAAATTCCCCAAGAGAGCACCCAGAGCATCGTATTCATCCTGTATAGCCGTGCCTCGACCAAGATGTAGTGTCGTGCCAATTGCTCCCACTGCGCGCTCCGCCAGCCGTGCCTTTAACACCACCCGTCCGAGGTACCTTGCAAGTGCTGAAGAGAGCTTTGATCCCAAGACCGTGGAGCGGGAGAGTGACGAGGTCGATGTCTGCATTATCGGTGGAGGTGAATATGTCTGAGAATCGCATCATACGTACTGTTGTTGCTTGAGGCTGACGATGACACGATCTATCAGGTCCCGCCGGTTTAAGCGCTGCGATACGTTTAAAACAACTAGCCAACGAGAATGGGAATGAGGATTTCAGAGTCTTATTGCTGGAGAAGGCGGGCGAGATTGGTGCGCATATCCTGTCTGGTGCAGTTATAAACCCCGTTGCAGTCAATGAACTGTTCCCCGACTGGCTCGACGAAGCGAACGAGAATCGATTCGAACATGCGACGGCGGCGACGGGAGACAAGATGAGATTCTTGACCAAAACTGGCGCAATACCTTTACCTGCCCCACCCCAAATGCATAATCACGGCAACTACATTGTCAGCTTGAATCAATTTACGAAATGGCTTGGAGAACGTGCTGAGGAAATTGGCGTCGAGGTATACCCTGGCTTTGCCGCATCCGAGGTGCTTTATAAGCCAGACGGATCGGTTCTTGGTGTCGCGACCAACGACCTAGGCATAGGTCGGGACGGGAAACCGAAGGACAGTTTCGAACGGGGCATGGAATTCCACGCCAGAGTCACACTGTTCGCCGAGGGATGTCACGGTAGTCTGACCAAGCAAGTAATCAAGAAGTTCGACTTGAGAAGAGATAGTCAGCATCAGACCTACGGTTTGGGGGTGAAGGAGGTCTGGGAAATCCAACCTGAAAAATTCCACAAAGGCGAAGTCGTCCACTCCATGGGTTATCCCCTGTCTCTGGATACATATGGCGGCGGGTGGCTGTATCACTTTGGAGACAACCTTGTCAGTATTGGACTTGTGGTCGCTTTGGATTATCGGAATCCGTGGCTATCCCCATACGGCGAGTTCCAGAAGATGAAATCACACCCGTTATATAAGTCCGTGTTGGAAGGAGGCAAATGTATCTCCTACGGCGCAAGGGCCCTTAGCGAGGGTGGCTTCCAATCCATTCCTAAGGTCGCTTTTCCTGGAGGCGCATTGATTGGTGATTCTGCTGGATTCGTCAATGTCCCGCAAGTCAAGGGTACTCATAATGCCATGAGGACGGGTATGCTGGCTGCAGAAGCTGCTTGGTCCGCATTGGCTGAAGGCAGCGAAGAGTCCGTCTTCTTGTATAAGTACGAGGACTCTCTCCGAAATTCCAGTGTCTGGAAAGAGCTGAAAGAGGTTCGGAACATGAGGCCCTCCTTTCAAACCCCGCTCGGTACAGTGGGCGGTGTCCTGTACTCTGGCTTAGAAGCATTCCTTCTCAAGGGCCGCGTACCTTGGACTCTAAAGCACAGGCATACCGATTACGGCGCTACCAAGAGCGCCGACTCGTACCCGAAGATCGAATATCCCAAACCAGATGGCAAGATCACCTTTGATATCCTGACCAGTGTCTCCCGGACAGGGACGAATCACGAGGAAGATCAACCAGTTCACCTCCAAGTTAAGGATTGGGATGCGCATACTCAAGAAACGTGGCCCGCATACAAGGGTCTGGAGAACCGGTTCTGCCCAGCTGGTGTTTATGAATACGTCGAAGATGATTCAAAGCCATTGGGCGTGCGGTTCCAGATCAATGCCCAGAAGTGAGTGCCTTGAATTGTGACTAGAAATAATCCCTCCTTTTTCTTCGACTATGTTCTGAACAATTTTACTAACGTTGACTGTAGCTGCATCCACTGTAAGACATGCGATATCAAGGCACCTCACCAAGACATCAACTGGGCCGTACCTCAAGGTGGCGAAGGTCCGAAATACTATATGACGTGAGAGACAACTGCTAGCAGTATGCAATCCATTATTTCGGAAAGACCCATGGCGTTTCGATAATCTTACATTAAGGGGCATACACGTCACGGATTATGGCTATATGCTCGAATTCAACTTCTCGGTGTATTAAAACTGCCTATTCAACGGCGGGTTACTGAGTGTATATCAAACCATATGGAGGCCGTGCTGTTCAAAGCCTAGATATAATCAACTGTATATAAATGAGAGGGTGTCGCGAGGCAATGGCTTTAGGGCTTCCATCGCTGATAAGCTAGCTGAGAAAATTCAACGAAATCTTAGCGATCTATGCTTTCTCTTTGTCAAGCTATCTTATATCTCAGCCCTTCTCTGGGTCTTACAAAAAGGTTAGCTAAGAATGAATGCCCGAATCAGTCTTGATTAGTCCGGGCGAGTGGTATTTTCAAGTTCAGGGGTAGAAGTGGCCTTTCTCTATAGCATTGGTACTGCTACAGAAAAGACCTCAAAAGCTTATGTACTTGCCGAGTAAATTGGATGGTATGTTATATTCCTGTCTTTATCAGCCCATATACATTCTTCCAGCTTCCCAAACTCGCACGCTAGAAACCCTGCTGCGCGTGCCACTTCTCCTTCCACCCGGGGAACCAGGGGCTGTCGTCGAGGGTCTTGACCTCCCAGTCTTTCTCCACGATGCCCTTGTCGACCTGCTCCTTCGCGTACTCTTCCAAGGCGGGGATCACGACGTGCTCCGTGTGCCACGTATTCTTGTACTTCATGATGCTCTCCTTTCCCTCCTTCAGCACCTTCAGTACGAGGCTCGGCACGTAGGGTTCGTCCCGCAGTTCTTCGAGGGGCGTGAACAGCCCCTTGAAGTTGAAGACTATGGCGCCGGAAAGTGGCAGCCGCCGCAGCGTCTGCCAGTCCACGCGCAGGTGGATGCGCGACCGTGTTAGGGTCTTGTCTTGCAGGCTCCGGTAGCTCTCGTGCGGATCCCCCGGCGGCATGTATAGCGGCTGGTCGACTTCCATCCCCCAGGATCCGCGCTGGATGGGCTTGCTGGCGGGCATCTTGGAGAAGAAGCTGTTACTCGAGTTAGCTGCCTGGTTAGAAGAACTGGGAAGCGTATTACGTACCGGTCCATGCTGAACTGCATCTTCTCCTTGTAGTCCGGGATCGGCTGGTGTATCTCGTGCAGCTTCATGCCAATCTTGGTGCCCACGCTCCAGCCCAGCGCCGAGCATATCATGCCGGCGCGGAAGTGGTACACGCCGGTTTCCGGGTTCCGCAGCACGATGCCGAAGTCCTCGGGCACGTTGTCCAGCAGGATGAGCAGGGGGTGCTTCTCCTTGATGACGGACACGGTGCCGAGGATCTTGTTCTCGAGCCGCGACTTGTCGGCAGACAGCACGAAGTAGTGCGGATACCGCGCGCACAGGAACTGCAGCACCATCTCCATCAGCTCCTTGCACGCGAGCTCGGAGCCCGGAAGCCATTGCAGCACGTCCTTGCCGTACTTCGCGTACAGCTCCTGGCGCTGCGCGATCCGCGTCTTGTACGTCGACTCTAGCTCCATCCACCAGTCGGTCTCGAGTTTAGTCAGGGCTATACTTCGTTATCAGTTCATATTCGTCTACTTATGCAACGATTTAGGTATAGAAAAAATACTTACACATCGTCTGGTGGTACGCCCATCTGAATGGCCGATACGGCCGCGGCTTGGCGCGGGCGATGTCGAACTCCGGGTAAGGCCGAGGCATCGGGACCTCGGAGATGGTAGAGTAGTCGGGAAAGTCTCCCAGGGCTTTGAGCTCTCGCACGGAGAAGCCGCTGTAGCAATATTTGGAGTCGTCGGCAGTCCGGTAGTCCTCCTCGAAACCCAGCAGCGAGCGCGCGCACGTGTTCTGGTCGAACGCGAGGTCGCCCATCGCCTGCCGTTGGGCAGCGGGCATCGTTTCTACCATCTTGCTGAGCTGGCCCCGCTGCGAAGGCGGTAATGTTGCAAGCAAGTCTGACGCCGACATTGCGAGGGGCTTTGCGGGCGTCTGCTTCTCGAGCGACGGCGTGCTCGGGCGCGACGCATCGGCCCTGCCTAGGCCTAGTCTCTTGATCACTACATCCTTCTGAGATTTACTCAGGGCTAGGAAACTAATTAGGGAGACGACGATTGCAGATGCTAGCCAAAGGGCGGTAGATAAAGCCATTCTGTATATTGGTATAAGGGTGGGGTTCAGTATTATTGATAAGTCATTGGGGTGTCGTCAGCTCTGTCCTTTCACAAGACGCCCCCTTTATTAGTATCATTGCACATGAGGATGAAGTCAACAGACGACGATATAGGAATATAATACATGAATACACCTTCATAGACCGATAACGGCCTCCGCATCTCGGAAGCCACAACAGCAGATGATAAGCATGCCAGATCATCTGCAGGTCGAGTTGATGCCTTCAAGAAGATGGGCAGTTGGGAATACCAATATGTAAGTGGAAGGATGGAGATTGGCGCCGTGGCGCGCTAGTGCCGGATGATAACACCAATGCCGTGAGTGGTTGCTGATAATACTAGCGTATAGAACACCCATCATCGTGCGTTCAATCAGAGATAGCTGGGCCATTCTCTAGGTACCACATTTCTGATAGACGCGGTTCACCCCGCATGACTCCTTGTTTTGTCAGATTGCTAAGAAAGTCTGGACTATTATATCCCTACCGCGTGGCCAGATCCTCGTGTAACATGCAGTATCATCGTAGATGTGATTATTCACTGAGTCCTGATATGTGACTAACACTGTAGGAAAGGTAAGAAAAGGGTAGATCATATCGAGAAACCTCAGATATTCATCTGGCAGCACGGACTAATTTTGTCACATCTAAAATTAATCCCCCTCTTCTAGTTCCACCTACAACATAGAACTATATCATGTTACGAGGCAAGTTCTATAGAGTACCTATACATAAAAAAGCTCTAGTAGCAATATGCTCCTAACGCCCCCTATCACGTCCACAGGCCTTGCACTAATTTCTGACTACTCCTCCTAGTGGTAGTTTCCAAGTCAAGCTCAAGGAGATTCTTATGAGTGATTCTATCAAGCACTCGTCTCCCGAAGCCTCTTACACGCCCCGAATGCTTTCCTCTCCAAACCCCTATTAATAGTATCCGCAGCCGCTTGTGGGTCTACGATTCTGACGATGCTATTATCCTAAGAGGTAATCTGTAATATGCAGGCCATCGCTCTCATATATGATTACTTATAGCAGATGGCTGGTTGATGCACTTTGACCCTGTCTCTAGACAACCACTTGCACGTCATGCTAAGGCATCCAGCTGCACCCTTAATCTTTAACTTGCTATAGTGATGCCTTATATGACCCAGTAAGTCATCTTCAAAGTTCATACCATGAAGGAAATTCGGAGCTACAATATTTATACTTCTCTTTGTCAGTATATGATACTTTCATCCCCTATACATCCACACTGCTAGCCGTCAACATTGTGGATACCATGTCTAAAAATGTATGACTATACGTCCTATGCGTCGGTAAACACTCGGAGTTTACTATACGTGATTATCAGCGAGCTTCTCCGAGAAGTCACCGTCATTGGCTGACCATATGCGGGAAGCAGGACGCTTGCCAAGGCATTAGTTTAGTGCTGTTGAGCGAAGCAATGCGTTATCGCAGTGCGAAGTAGGAGATGGGCTGAGCCGTGAGTTAACTCGCCCTCTTCTTAAGTGGTATTTATTTGAAGGCGGAATGTGATTAATATTATTGTTTTAAGCGACGAGGTTGGTTATAGGATGAGAAGGCAAAGAAGGGGGAGTAAGGAGCTGAGCGCACGTACGAGTCTGGTTAACCGTGTGATAGGCTCCTTCAATACAGGGGAACCTGAATGGCCTACTATGGTCTCACTTGAGGAAATGCGAAATTTGATGATAATTATTATGGTGATAGAGTACCAGAGATTACCTGCCTAGAGGTAAGTGGGTGAGCTAATAGTAGGGTTTTATCTTAACTGCTATATCTCGTGCTTACACTGAGAAGAATCCTTGAGGGGTTTGAATTTCTTTAGGCCTGGAATACAGGAAAAGCCACTATGGGTAATACAGCCAAAGCATGATGAAGAGATGAAGAGATTCTATCGTTTCGTGGCAATTTTGGAGACCTTGAGGGCGACATATGACCTAAATATAATACTGCCGTCCACCACTTCAAATATAATTAACCATGATCTTTAAAGGAGACATCTTAAGGGGTGAAGGACATCTTAAGGGGTGAAGGACATCTTAAGGGGTGAAGGACAACTTACCGTGGGATAAACCTAGGATAAGCCCCTTGAGTTTTAGACTTCTTCTTAAGACAAGAAATAGTGAAATAATGAGAAGGGTCTGTAATAATGAGAGTAGAAGCTCATATACTAAGATTAAATTTACAAGCATTATAGAAGGCAGTTTCGTAGACAAACGTCTCTAGACTGACGAATGAGATTCAACTTTCTAAGCCGGTATGTAGGGGCCTGAGAGGGATATAACTCCCGTGGACGGTTAGCTCGGAAGCAATAGGCGAGGATTTGGGGTCCTCCCAATCTAACCACCCTACCCTCGGTGCAACAGCGATATAATGCTTCAACTACCTAGGTATAAAAGCTCAGCCAAGAACTGGTTCTAGAACCATGTAACATACCTATTTTGACGGATAATAAATTGGGTTCCTCAAGCGAGTTGGCCGTGACTGGTTAGAAATCTTATTAATCATCATTGTGTGTAACATCCACCCTCTAGCGACTAGACATGTGAGATAGCTTGCAGCCATGAAGAGTAGCCTATAACGAGATGTCATCGTTAAGCGACTCGCACGCTTCTGGCGTCATCGCTTAATAGTGGTTAGCTCAGCCGGTTAATCTTGCCGGGTAATTCCCCAGGATCTTTTGCTGATGTTATAACAACCCGCTCGTGTCATGGGATGGCCTTTCTATATCTAATAGAGCCGCATCGTGAATATAGGAAGGTCGATTTGGCCTCAAGTTCTTTCAGGTATCTAACCTGCCTATCTAAGGTAATCTCGTGGCATCTCTTCTCAACACGTGTGGGGATTAATTACGTCGAACCGTCGATTACCCCTGTCCCTTCCTTCGCCAGTCAGTAAGCTTATCTCACCGCCTGGCCTCATACCACGAACCGAAGGACTGAAAGGGATGACATATGTTTGTGGCAGATGTCGGATTGATGGCTGGCGTGGCACTTTGCGAACTATAAAGATGACCGGACTGACATAAGGCAGATAGAACTATTTGTTCTTGTATTTGGTGTATTTATTGGTATTCAAAACGAATTTAGGCTACCTACCTCGACGAATATTAAGATGGTTCCTGTCTTAGCTCTTGCGCTGGCTGCTGCTGCTGTGGTTTCGGCCGCGTCACCTGGAGACCCCGATTTCTACAACACTGTTGCCGAAATATACTCGGGACCCGACTGTGGGGAGGAAAGCTTTGTCTGGGCTGACCCGATCTTCGGGCGCGGCGGGAATTGCCAGCCTCTCGATAGGCACGACAATACCCCTGATATCCTCAGCTATAAGCCAACAACCATCTACCCTGACTGCGTTGGTACGTAGCTTGTTTCTCCTCTCTAAAGCCACATTTGTTACGAAAGATATCAAGCTAATAAGAAGTAAAAGTCACACTCTATACCGATTCCGAATGCAATAGCACCTCGTACCTGGCGGAGGTCGACCAATGTGTCCAAGCGGGTATTCCATTTGTCAGCGCTTTTGTGCAGTGCCCTTTCTCGCCTACCTCATAACGTATCTATCTATCTAGGTACTTGGTACAAGAGAGCCTCGGAGGCTATAAAGAAAGGAATCTCTAATCAGCTGATTTCTGCAACCATGTACATGAGGACAACCGAGTTGAGATGTTACTGGTTTAAAGGCGAGAATCTTGAGTAGTTACCTAGGTAAAGCGGGGGAGAGTCTTATATGGTGGAAGCTGGTATAAACTAGAACTGCACATTGGTGTCCTCTAGGTATCCTATGTACACATGCTCGTACCCCTGAAACTACATCTAGAGAACCCAGGTAGTTATATAGATGGAGGCGTTGCAGTGGAATCAGAACGTGATTCATCTCTAGTCCTCTTGAATTTCACAATCCAAACCTTTTACACAATAAAATCCGAGATACGACTAATAAATAGCGAAACATTTAATCTTGAGGAATCTTACGCTAGTCAGATTCCTAAATGCGTTACTCTATCCTATATCCGGGGGAGAGGGGAAGTCAGCGAAGACCTAGTTGACCCGAATGATGCAAATGTGGCGTGTGATCATAACCTTTCTGGAAACTCGGTGCCTACCGGTATCTAGGTAGGTAAAGACAACGTACGTACTATATAAAGTTGAGTCTTTCTAAGCTACCTCGTCATACTTCATGATGTGCATCTTTCCGCTAGAAAGACCCGTCTCAGGCTGAGACATGACCTACTATCCGCAACCGTCCGTCTTGGCTACAAGTACGTAGTCGTGTCGTGGCGTAATCCAGCCCAATGAGAACTGTTAGAGGCGCGGGATCTGTAAGATATCAGAATAAGCAGACACCGATTGCACCGTATCAGGAGGTAAGCGGGTACGGAGACGTGACGGTGGTAGCTGCAATTTGCTTCTTTTCCCCGAAGGCACATACGTATGTCGAGTATGATTGAAATACAGGCTCGGCACGTTCCGCTCATGCTGTGGGCTGATCAAGTTGCATGGCATTACTCGTCACTTCGTGTGGACTGAGCAATGACTTCATGTCAAGGACAGCCACGATATGCAACAATTATCTTAATGGGCGGAATATGAATGCAATTAATTACATCACAAGAGCTGAAAAAAGGCCGGTGAGCCCGTCTGTTTAGGCCCGGGGTAGCACAGACTAAAAGCAGCAATATATCCAGCCAGTGAGGAGATACAGACGTGATCAGCTGGAGCCTGTCCTCCCAATAGCGGGCACAGTCCTAGGGCTTATGTCAGTATATTCTCGGTCTCGTACCAGTAGAATCATTCAGTAATAACCAGAGCGGCGGTGAGGCTCTCCCATCACAGGCATTGTGGTGGCAGCTGCACACTTACGCCACTGGCTTTCATTAAGTTGGGGTAGATAGGAATAAACAGATCATGTCTATAATTGTATGCTGCTCTGCGGGCTTGGAAAGGAGGAGATCCAGCGAATATCCCCTAAGTCTTGTATTAGCATATCAGACTACACCAAGATGTCGGACAATAACGAAACGTACGGCATCAGTGGGATCCCGCCTCCATCAGATGCCGAGTTTAAAGCAAAGACAATTCCTTATGCCCCTGGAATGCCATTTCGCCTGGAGATTTCAAAGCTATTTCCTTCGGAAAACCCCGTGATTCAAAAGCAATGGACTCTGTTCGTCCTAGCATTGGAGGCGTTCAAATCCCTGTCGGTTGACCAGAAGCTCTCCTACTTCCAAGTTTGTGGCATTCATGGCTATCCCGGAACGCCTTGGGATGATGCAGATCCGCCGTCAGAGGAGAATCCCTTCGGTGGTTACTGTTCCCACAACTCTCTTACCTTCCCGACGTGGCATCGGCCATACTTGTTGCTATTTGAGGTATGTAGCCACCCTTTCGGAATAGTTGTTCCGTATTGACACTAGAAGAAACGTATCTGGTGGCACATGAAGAGCATCATCGACTCCTGGAAGCTCGACGCATCTGAAGCCAGCAAGTGGAAGACAGCCGCTGATTCATGGAGGCTACCATATTGGGATTGGGCGCAAAAGTACAACAACGAGTTCTCTTTGCCATTGACTTTCTGCCTAGAGAGCGTTCCAATCTATCCACCTACTGGTGAGACCACACATGCGAACCCATTGTGGGGATTTGAAAATCCAGAAAAAGACCCCGATGGCAAACCGTTGGAAATGGGCAACATGCCAAAGGGCAAGGAGAAGTGGAACATTAAGGACGACAATTCTGACCCGAGCGAACCTGCATTGCCTGTAAGAACATATCACCTGTTGAGAGTATTACTTCGCTGACGTACCTACCTGTAGTGGAGTCAATGCTCGGGCGTGAGTCGATATGGAATCAAGTCTAATGATGGAGGAAAGACGTTTACAGGCCTCGAAGGTGTAAATGACTTCGAGACTGCCAACCTCTACATCAAGGACTTCGAGAAACATTGGTATAACCCCTATCCACAAAGTCATCCAGATCATGACAAATGGACGCCGCCGGGAACTTTGGCGGATGCTGTCAGTCGGATGTTCTCGCCAGAGTATAACAGCACGTGGGGCACCTTCGCGAGCACCAAGTGGTGGAACGAAAGCGAAAGAAATATCAGTACGGGTTATATGTCGCTAGAGTACATTCATAACAATGTTCACGTAGGTCCCGGCTTGATGGCACTGTTGCGTTTGGGTTGCTTACATCTATAGAACGTCTCCGGCGGTCTCAGTTTCACTGATGGAGGTCTTGGCCACATGTCCGACGTTCCAGTGGCAGCCTTCGATCCCTTATTCTGGTTACACCATTGGTAGGCAGGCTTCTAGATGTAATGACCTCGCTGACATGATGACAGTAACGTCGATCGCCTGCTCTCAATGTGGCAAGTTCTGAATTGGCAAGCCTGGTGGGATACACCAGAGCCACCAAACGATGGAGGAAACACGCCAGATCCAACTCCTACTGATCCGCTCAAGCCCTTCCACACTACTGATGGTGGTGACCCGAAGACAGACTTCTGGACCTCGAAGATGGCTCGCGATTGGACGAGGCTCTATTATCAATACGATGACCTTGCGCCCAAATCAGGGGCGATCAACCAAGATGGCACACTGAACGAAGAGCAGTATAAGGAGGATCTATCGGCCTACATCCACGATACCTACTCCAGCACTCAGAAGTATGTGCGCCAAGTCTTCGGAGATAATCGCATTGAGAACGGAAAGTTCTTCGGCGACAATAATGCCAAGGCAAAACACTGGAACGACTACCTCATCAATGTCATCTACGACCGCTATGCGCTCAATGGCCGCTCGTACGTGATCCAATTCTGGCTCGGCGGTGACGCAGACAAGCCCGACAGTTCCTTCAGAGACCGAGAGAACATGATCGGCCAGGTGTATGCCTTCGGTGGTCTTGCTCCCAGTTCTGCAACTTCCACGTCCGGCTGTGCCAACTGCGGATCTCAGAGAGACAACAAGGTACAATCGAGGGCCCAGGTGCCCCTAACGATTCCAATCATAGCCCAAGCCCTAAGTTCATCTTACTCAAATATCCGATCGACGCTCCACGACGATGTGGAACTATACCTGGAGAAGCACCGTATGTAACGTCTAGAGTTCTTCTTCCTCTTTCTGGCCTGTCTCGGGAGCTGTTTCTTCCGAGATGTGCTTGAACTCCCTAGACCTCTTAAACAAGTAATTGCTGACTCCTGTTGTCATAGTGCATTGGAAATTTGTGCAGATTGGTGGTGTTGAGAGGTCAGCTAATGAGTTCCCTGATACTAAGATTTCTGTCTGGCACGGCACAGGCAGGCACCAACCCATAACCCGGGCTGGACAGGAATTGTTGCCGGTGTACTCATCGTACACGCCCATGTACTCTCCTACCGAGGGTAAACACTGTGGACTAACAAGGGGCGATACGGTATTGGGTCATCATGCTCGCAACCAGTGGCATTTCAGAACGTAAGCAATGATTGGACATGGAAGTTGGATTACCTGGCTAGGTTTATCTGGAATTGCGAGGGTCATAGGTATTAACGCTCATTTAATGTCTAGTCGTTCCGATTTGACTCGTACCTACAGTCGTTAGATATAAATTGCCATCCGTTCGTTATCTAGCCTTTTCGAGACTCTGCCGTATGTTCGGTCTCGTTAATGCATCGAATTCGTCGTAACATGATTAAGCTGCCCTTCAATTGGAGTTACCATTGCACAGGCGCCCCTTCAAACTTGAAATACCCAGGATTCAAGTTAAGGAAAATCCCCTCTGGATCATATTTCTTCGAGACTTCTAGCAACTTGGCCTTATTCTCCTGGCCATAGCTTGTCAGTGGATCTTGGAACTGGCTTGCGTAGTTCATGTATAGATAGGGGTGGTCTAGGCCGCGTTCCTCCGCTAATTTCTGTGACCGGGAGACGATGTTAGAAAATGCCGTCAGCACTGCTTCATCGTCCGAAGCAAGGACCCACATCGGAGCGAGGTCGATCAGTAAGAGGGGTTCGTCGCCGCCACTGAGGCCGAGTGCGTTGCCGCCATTGCGTCTCATCGCTTTGAGCTGGGATACTGTTATAACTTGGTAGACGAAAGGGGGCATCATGCCCGTAAGATTCAAGATCGGCACCACCTCCTCTTGATAGATGGTCAGGATATCCAAGGTCAATTGCCTGTCGACGCGGTGCGTGAAAGTCCAGTAACTCTGGCGCATACCAGAGGGGCTGTTAGATGCAACCTCGACCGTGTGATTGGAATGGGACTCGGTTCTCGTAGAATCATGGAACGCATTCTCAACCTTGAAAAACTCATCGAAGACTTCCGGATGGCTACCAGGTGGCTGCGGTTCCGGATAATGCGTCATGACTGACGAAACCCACATTTGGTATGCCTGGGCATACGCAAAAGAAACGATGAGAGCGGCTTTGGGGTCTTCCACTGAGCCCTTCTCTGCATAGTTGATCATGGCGTCGATCAACGGGGTCAAGGTGCTGTGCATCTCCCAAAACTGGAATCCTCCCCACATCGGTCCCTGCTCGAAGGCATGGAAAACAAACTGTGTAATAATGCCAAAGTTACCGCCGCCACCTCGGAGAGCCCAGAATAAATCGGCGTTCGTATTCAAATCAACGGTGACGATTTCGCCCGATCCGAGCACAACTTCATAGCTGATAACATTATCACAGGTCCACCCGTGCTGACCACTGAAGAACGAGATGCCCCCTGAAAGGAATTAATAAGCAGAGTCTGAGGGGGGAGAAAATGGAGTTTTTGAGCACATACCACCCAGCGTTAACCCGCTAACGCCGACTGTAGCCGTGCGACCGCCCGCTACGGTCAAGTTGAAGCTATCGAGAGTCGAGTAGACGTCGAACCAAGTGTTTCCAGGCCCAACGGCTACAGATTTCCGATCTGCACTCGGGATTACCTCCTTCATTCTAGTGAAGTCGATCGTGATGCCACCAGGACTATTTGAGGAACCCTTAAACGCCGTATGGCCACCGCCCTTGGCAGCGAAAGGACATTCGGTGGCACGGGATAGCAGAATCGCGATGGACACATCTTCGGCGTCGTTTGGGTAGAAAAAACAACTAGGACTCGTTTCTTGCGATTGTTGCTGCGACCAGAACCGGGAGCGGGCTGCCTCATAGGCTTCGCCCCCGATAATGTCGACGCTGCCACTGCCGAAAATATCGGTGAGAGTGTCGCACTAAAACGGTGAGAAAACGGCTTGACCGGAGGTAAGGGAGTCCTGTAGCACCGGGAACCTACTGCAAGCGAACAGAAACATCCGTCTCCGTGTCTCAGACCTAAGGATTTCTCATTCAAGCGGTCGGAGCCGATCCCTCTTTCGCTGAGTAATTGAATCGCATTTGGGTTGAGATGACTGGTCCCTCGTGGCTTTAGGGAATCCCCAAGCGCCGACACAGACAATATCGATATAAGCCACCGTGCTTTAGGTAACATTTTTGGAATGAAGCTTTTCTAGAAATTCGTAGAAGGATATTGAGATATAGCAAAAGATTCTCAAACAGAAGGTATCAGGGTCCTTTATGTCCTTCGGAGCTGAACTGTGCTGACAGCAGGAGGTTGGCCACTAATGCGCGTCCCATGCCTTAGAATCCCACTATTTCAGGTAGGATTCCGATCCAGGTCGGAATGACTTCGAAGACTTTTAAGGCTTTGAGCAACTTGGAGGTTGTATCGCTCATGATATAATTGAAACCGCGTCTGGTTGATGAAAGAGGCCTATATGAGATTGTATGTGCATGTTTGCTAGGAGTGGACATACCTAGGTAATTCTGTTTCTAATGTTGATATCGCCATAGAGGTGTTCGTCGGAGTGCAAGTTATTAACGGTTCCGTGGAAGCCTAGCTGGAGCCTAGCTGGAGCCTAGCTGGAGCGTGGCTGGGCGTGGTCTATGCGTTATCCGATCTTCCGGTGCTAAGTTCCAAGCGAGTTGCCTATTCGGGAAATCATCAATTACCTAAGCAGAGGTTCCTAGTGTGTCGGGTACCTTGCGTACTTGCATGGAAGCGTGTCTATTATCAGAGGGGATTAATGCTGTCTTAAGGTAAGAATATCTATAATCCTCTCTGGTACTCTGTGTTGCAGTATTATATGTCTCTGTCTACCTGGAGATCGTTTAAAAAGAATTACCTAAGTACCTCTGGGTAGGTAAGTACACGTGCAGGGTAGGTACCTGCTTAAAGGAACTGCTGTAAAAGCCCAGAAGATGCTAGGGAATGTAACCCTTAATCAAAGACTACCACAAGGCGACTTCTAGAAATAAGGCAAGAGTAGAACTTCAATAAGCATATGTCAAAAGCAGAATGTTTTAGATCTTGAGTCTTGTATGGCTTAATCAATAAGTGCGGGCTCCACACATTCTGTACCTCCTAAACCTTTGTGGATGGCCCCCCTCATGCGGTGACGTTATGAATTCGTTTGCTGCAGGTACAAACGAAGCTTCAGCTCTACATAGGAAACCAGTTCCCCAAATTTATATTTTACACTTTCTGCTTTTCTCAACTTCTTCTACACTCAAACACATCGTCATTTTAACTAGAAAGCTTCACGATTGCAAGTCAATAGCTACATGTACCATGTCGATCCCAACTTCTACAGCCGTCGTTGAGTCCGCCGTTATCAAGGCACCTCTTAGCCATGTCTGGCACCACATCAAGCGTAAGTCGATTGACCGGTACCTGTTTTGCCACTACGACGAATTTTGATCTAATCCTTCTCCAGTCCAGGACTTCAGCAACTTCTGGTCCGCTCTGAAATCTAGTCAGTATGTCAAGGGTACTAGTGATGAGACCGACGTCGTTCAGTGGACTTTCAAGGACGGAACCCAGCTCGAGGTGAAGCAAGAGGAGCACAGTGTATGTTAATGATGTTGCCTCATGAAAGCCTGTGCGTGGATATACGAGTACCTCTGACCATATCTGAAGACTATCAACCACTACATCACCTACAGTGTCATCACTGCCAAGCCTGAGCTCACTTACTCCTCGGTTCTCTCTACCATTCGCTGCTACGCTGTCACTTCGGGTGAGCTCGAGGGAAGCACCTTCGTCGAGTGGACCGGCAACTTCTCTAGCGATGCTGATGCCGGTATGTCGTTCCTCTCAATCATCCGATCCCTAGAAGCATAGTGGACGTACTAATAACATGACGGCAGGTGTCATCCAGGACGCCAAGTTCAAGCGTCGCGACGCCCTTGCCGACTTGGCCAAGGCCGCGACTAAGAAATGAAGCAGATAGATTCAAAGGGTACGTCTTGGCAGGCTTTAGCTTTATGGCTTGGGGCAAATTCATTGTGTGGCTAAGTACACCATGGGCATTTTGGCAGGCTATGACAAGTTGCCGGTATTAGACTTATCTTAGTTCCTCGAGGACAGCTTCGTGTAATTCAATTGACTTAATAAACTCCCCGTGTCTGGCTAGACCCGTTGAGAAAGGTTCAGGAGACAGCTCGGTTAGAGGCGAAAGAGGTGCTATCTCACAGAGCGACGGTCACCTTTGCGCCTAGAGTGCTGTGGGTCATATGATTGAACTGACAGAGGGCAACTTCTTTTCCTTTCCCTTTTGGATTAGACCCTTTATTCGTTGGATGTGTTGTGTGATTCGCTTAGAAGCTTGCGTTCCCGAGTTACGCGATGGCGTACTCCACCTCGAGCACTGCCGGCTAGATCAATAGCGCTATCATTGGCATTTTTTTGATTGCCGACTATGAATAGATGCTCAAGGCACTGCTCGATGGTAAATCAATCCTTAGGATTAACTACTAACATATGGTCGATTAATTTCACTAGTTGGTTATTTAAGGTAGTGCAAGGAGGGGGGTACTCATAGGCTGCGTCCTAATACGGCGATGAATAGTCAAATTTGCCAGTCTTTATTTGCTGCGAGAGGTGACAGGGGAAGTCACGGGAATATAACTCACCCGAAAATGGGTAAAAGCCGCATAAGCAAATGTACAGTATTATACCAAGGGATTATATAATGTAGTTCCAAAAGTTTATGTATACCTTACTTAAACTAATATATACCAAAAATATCCTTTGATTTTAATTTATTATTAATAACTTAATTAAGAAATTATTTATATCTAATTAAATAGATTTTAAAAGTAATTAATAGATTTTTAATATTTAATATATTAGCTTTTTATATAACGTATTATTATAAGCCGTTTTTTTATTAAATTTATAAGCTTTTTTATAAAATTATTATTTAAGGTTTTTTACGTTAATAAAATTAAGTTTTTCGTTATTTTTATATTAGCGATATTGTTTTTATAATATTAAAAGTTAAATATTATTTTATTAATTTATTTTTTAAAAATTTATTATATATATTTAATTAAATTTAAATTAAAAAAATATAAAAGTTATTTTAAAAATCGAATATTATATTTATTTTTTTAATTTTTTATTCGTTTTAAAGTATAAATTAAAACGTTATTTTATATAAATAAGTTATTTTATTTATATAAAAATAATATGTTTTTTTTAAAACGTTAATATAAAATCTAAATAATATATCGTTTCGAAAAATATTAAAATTATTTTTAACGAAAATAAATTTATTTTTCTTTAGTTTATTACGTAATTAAATTATAATTTATATTATAATAAAAATAAAAAACTTAACGATATATAGGATATATACGAAATTAAATTAATAATATTTAATCGATAATTTTATAATTTATTTTTCGGAATAAAAATCTTTATTTTTAATCGTATATTCGTTATTAAAAAAAGTAACGATTAATTTTTTTTTACGTTTTTTATATTTTCGAACGAATATTAAACGTTTTTTTATATTATTTTTAATAAATAATAACTATTTAATAAAACGTTATTTCTTTAAATAAACTTTACGTAATATATAACAAATTATAATTTTTAAATATTTAAAAATTAACTAATTAATAAGATCTTTATATTTAAAACGAAAAAAACGATAAAATAAAATAATAATATATTTTCGTATATAATTAGAAAGTTTCGAACGACCTTTTTTTTAAAAAAGATTTCAAAGTATAATAAATTTAAAATCGTTTTAAAATCTTCGAAATTATATTATAATAATAATAATATTTTTTTACGATAAAAACTTATATATAACCGGCTTTTACGAAAAATATAATATCCGCGTAAACTTTTAATAATAATTTAACGTTACGTTTACGATTATTATTTATTTCAATACTAAAACAGCATATTCTAACCATGATTTCGTAGAGTTATTATTATTAAAAGATAAAAGGGGGTCGAGTAGGTATAGGAGATTAAGATAAGTAAGGGGTCAATGCACACAGACTTTTGGAACCGCATTGTATATCCACTGCTTTCGTATATCTGCGGTTCTGATTGTCAGGGAGCATTTCAGGCGCCGTGAAAGACATCGTTCCGTGCAGTTCAGTAGCGAAACCGCCGTGGCTGATGCTCATGGCCAGGTAAAAATCTGAAAGCTTGACATGCAAGTCCTCGTCCATGAGTAGAATGTTTTCGGTCTTGATATCTCGATGAATAATCTTCCGGTCGTGCTGTAGTCTCATAAGCAACTCTGAACTTTCTGCGTTACCGGAGAATACCTACCAAACACTTTACGCTTCCGAACAACTGCACACAGAGCTTCTTTGTCTCATCTTCAGATAGTTTTTGCTTCCTATGGATATGACCGAGTAAGTCATACTCGGGGACTAGGTCCATGAAGAGGTATATGGCGTTGCGCTCATCAAACGCGTCCTTGAGATTCAGGATATGAGGGTGGTTTATACTCATTAAGACGGTGACTTTATCCTGGACCTTTGCGGTATCAAACCCCCCCCGCCTCATTGTCCTTTGTGAAGATCTCGACACTGTATCTACGACTCGTGCTTTTCTCCACGCAAAGGAAGATCTCTGTATAGGAACTCATTTTAATTACTTCTAGGAGCGTATATTGCTTTAGGAAACCACTCGTTTGGCACTTCTTGGGATATCGGAATATGAAACGAGCCTTGTCGAAGATTGCGATTTCGTCTTGTTCCCAGAGCTCTCTTCTTTCGTTACTTCCAATAATAGCTTCATTAACGAATGTGCCGTTGCTAGAAAGAACCTCTACGATGGCCACATTATGATCTGTATAAGGTATCAAACAGTGCCGATTTGACACGATTACAAGTTGGCTGGGGAGGCCTTGGACTCCTGACGACATATTTGTCATGGATAACTACGAGCTTTAGGTCTCAAGGAATTCAAGAGACCAGAGTTTGAACGCGAAGACTTCTGAACCCGTAAAGACACATGATATTCTCCGTAACGAGACTCTTTTATCCTTGGGCGAAGCTCTCATTGAGCTCACCTACTACCATCCCCTTTCAGGTTCGGATACATTCACTCGATATCATGCCGCCATCGAAATGGCCAAGAAGGTTCCGCAAGACGAGCTTGGTACCTTTTCGTCGGCAGTGGCAAATTGCCTTGCGTCGTCGTCACCGAGCCGGCTCGATTTTGATCTTGAGAATGACTCCTTTCTGGAGTGGTACTATCAAACCATCGTTCTGCCTTTGAACGAAGACTACGAAGTATTCCTTGCGGAAAGCCCTGCTATCCCACCACCTAGAATGGCAAAACCAACCGTCACTAGACAGCCTGCGCAGCCCGGCCCTAGCACCCCAGACCCCCTGAATGGGCGAGACACCCAGCAACCACGGGTCTCTCAGTCGGCCCCCTTGGCTCAGAACACCTCGAGCACACCCGGATTTAAGAGTGTTAAAATGGAGTCTCGACAGTCCTTGCAAAGAATCAAGACGGTATTGGACCCCGATGAACTTGGACAATCGAAGACTTGGAAAGGAATGAAAATTCGATCGTACTTTTGTCAGATAACCTGATTAGATTGTCTTGATTGAGAGCAGCTGCTTGCAGCTGACTGCAGCTGGCGCATTACATAATCTGCCAAGATGGTTAGATGTCATGTGATCTCTAAGGACACAAATTACATCAGAGACTATGGCTGTCTGTACACACAACTTCTTCTTTAATTGAATCAATCAATATTTAACCAAAAATTGGTATTATCAGAATAAGATGCTTCTGATAACTTCACATACGGTCGGCGCTCGAGGAACTAGAGGGCGATTGGAAAATAGAACACAACGAAGTTAGGCCATACCAACGAGCTATGGGTTACTACCCATATATGAGGATAATGCTATGATACGTTTCGTGACATCGTTCTAGGATACAAGCCCGGGAATCGTTTAAGAGGTACGTATAAATAGCATTAATTTTAAAATAGAGTCTGGTAACTCGCAATAGCCACACCCAACTCCCAATTCAGATATTAGCCCGTAAGAATCTCACTCAGCTTCAAATTTAAGGAAAACATAAATGACCCTGATTCTAGGAAGTTGCTGCGAAAGAATTTCGCGGGAAATGATACGTCAGATCAAATGGCCAGCCTTAGCCGCTTTAGGTATGCAGCTGCAAATCCCAACTGGATAATGAAGGGTAAAATTCATTTCGCTAACCCTCTTTGGACCCTCTTTGGCCTTGGTTCGGATAAGAGCAAGCATGTTCTGGGACGTAATGAGGCTGAGAGAGTTGTCAGCATTCAGGGGTGTATAATTTCCAAAATAGGCGACGTACTGCGAAAACGTCATTGCTTCGTGATCCCAATAGTCTGCGCATAGGGAGCATTCTGAGTATATATATATTAGTTGAGAGTATCTCTTGGCAGATATGTCCAAACACGCACCATAGGTACCAATTCAGCTCTCACTTTCACATCGCCGTCCACGCCAGTGCTAGGTACCGTTGTTGATATATACCTCAGGTGAGTAAAATCAATCCTATGAGTGAATTTGAGCTTAACATGATTTAGAGATAGAATGGCGCCCATACTGCTATCCTGGATCGCGGCAGCTGTCGGCACTGCTGTTACTGCTGCCGCCACTATTCCTGCTCCAGTTTGCCAGGGTACAGCTCCTCCCCAAGCGACAATCAATATACATACAACGAATATGAGCGTGCCTGGGTCCCCTTTCGGTCTTGTCTATGCGAGGGACGACATTGTGTTCGCGGGTATGGGTCACAAGGTGGCCATGTTGAGCACTGCAGCCTTCACACCGGCTCTGGCCCGCGAGATCGCGCTTCCTGCGCCATTCAGCCAATCTCAAGCAGATGCAAGCGGACTTGCCTTATCTCGCGATAAGCGTTACGTGTATGCCTCCATCGGCCCAGGAGCAGCTATAGTCGACGTCGAGAAAGCTATTGCCGGTGATGCGAATCCACTTGCTGGCCTTCTGGTCGGCACGATAGGAGACGGTGCAATTCAGGTAACGTTGACTGCGGACGACGGCTACGCGTTTGTCACCCAGGAGTACGGGAGTCCCAATTCGACCAGTTACCGCGGAGCCATCGAGGTTTTCCAGTTGCATCGGAGCCGTAACGGATCTATTTCTAGCACGAATAAGGGATACATCACACTTGGCTTCGCAGTTGTTGGTACGGTGTTGTCTCACGACGGGAGCAAGATGTATGTGACGAGCGAGGTCACTGGACAGGCAACCTCCGCCAACGCGACTCAAGGCACCCTAAGCATTCTCGACGTCGCAACTCTGAAGACAAACCCGTCAAAGGCTCTTCTGCGCACCGTCGATGCGGGTTGCAGTCCCGTCCGGCTGAGTCTCTCCCCCGACGGCAAGATGGCTTGGGTGACTGCCCGGGAGAGCAACAAGCTCCTCATGTTCGACCTTGCCAAGCTCGAGTCAAGCCACCCAGAGGAGGCGCTCCAGGCAAGCGTGCAAGTTGGCACATCCCCCGTCGGCGTTGCCATTGTCAACGACGGTCGCTACATCATAACCGCCGACTCCAACAGATATAACGCCGCAAATGCTACCACTGGTCTGACAGTCGTCGACGCCAAGGCAGCTCTCAGGGGCAAGCAAGGCTTCCCGCGGATACCGACCGGGTTGTTTCCGCGCGAATTCGCGGTCAGTCCCGACGGAAAGACGTTGCTAGTTGCGCAATATCGCAGCAACGCGATACAGGCCATAGATTTAACCCAACTACATACAAGGACTTTTCCGAAAGTGCGTGCGGTCATCCCACTTGCAGAGGATGTGGCACAGCACGGAGGGCTTGATGATTAGCGATTGATTTCTAGCATTATTCTATTACTATCATCCGGGTTTGCATTTTATAATTATTAAGGAGGCACTGGGTAACGGAAAGGAATCACAACGAAATGGCGTACTTAGATAATTGACATAGAATGCGAGGTCAATTGCTAGACTTGAGTAACTCTTTCAACTAGTTTACCCCTGAATGCTGCGTCTTAATGTGACGGGCCAAGTTGTCCTTTCTTGAAGTCCCCTTTTCTCGATACTTGGACTTGCAGCCTTCATAGGGGCAATGAAGCGTTCTGGGGCTATCTACTGCATCTTGATGCTTCTCTTGGAGATGACGTTCAAGATCCTTCTTGTATCGGAAGACCTTGTCGCACGCCTCGATCGAACAATGGAATGGTGGGTGATGCTTCTTGCGATGGGTGCTTGCGAACATAGGTGAGTTTCCTACGACAACTGACAAGAAAAGGGGCAGACGACATACTTTAAAAAATGTTTCTTGCCAAATGATTCCAAACAATCTTTACATTGGTATGCGCCACTAGTCGAGAGAGTAGCCGAGCCCGAAGGATTTGATGTCTGAGTTGATGAGTCTGGGTCATGCCTAGGTACACTTCTATGTCGTGGATGTTGTGATAAGGAGTGGGTTTGGACGTCTACGTCCGCACAAGTTGCAGTGTCTATCGGCCAATCTTGCTCCGGCAAAGTTCCATCCTGTCCAGCGGGCGAAACAGCGTTTGCATCTGACGACTGACCCCAGTCGTAGTCAGGTAACGGGCCTCCTTGGCCGAACTGGACCCAAGATGGTTCAATAAATCGATAGTTTTGGAGACATGAAAGGTCCGGTTCAGTTGAGGCTATGTCCTGGCTAGGAATTAAAGTGCACTTCCCAGGGAAAAGGGAAGATATGAGCCGCCCGAGGAGATAGGGATGGAGACAAGCCGAGATGAGAATTGGCCGATAGAGCTAAGAAAACAGTTTGAACGAGTTGGTTGGATTCCAGAAACGAAAAAAAGATGTGTAAACGAGGAAAGGAGAGGACGCCGAGTGGCCTCCAGAGCCAACCGTGGGAAAGAAAGAAAGAGAAGAGGAAATGAAGTTCTGGAGGATCAACGTAGGTAGATATATGTACATGACTGAACCTCTAGCTATTTCAGCATCCACCACCAGCACGCAAATACATATCCTTGGTACCTAAATTCAATATGGCTATCTCTGCCATACCTAGTTCAAATACACGTAAGCAGCCTCCCTCGGAGACTTGCGTATCTCCTATTGGCCAATAAAGATGGTAGGCCTCAAATCTCAATTGTTCCCTGATTCGTGGCACGCCATCATGCAAGTCTGAGACGCCCACGGAAACTGCCAGATCTATGGCGTATGAAGCAGTAGGCCTCAAACCGAAGTGGTTACACACAAATCTACTAGCTGTCCGCACACGCTAGCCGCACTGCTTCGAGGTCACAGAGAAACCGTCAAGGGACATGTTATAAAGACATGGAAGTCCTCAGGCCAAACAGAAGATATTATCAACACATCATGTTCTATTAAATTCATACAACACACTCAATTTAGTCTCCATATACATTAGGTACAAACCAGATGTCTTCTCTCTTCTGTTGTGGCTCCGCTAAGCCCTATAAACCGGGCTATCTCGACCATGAAGCCAAGTTCAATTCGTTCATGGACTGGGCCGTCTTTCCTAGAGAATCATCGCTCGCCACCGGTGATGAAGATGGAGGAAACGACAAGACTAGCCTCATCACCATCAAACCAAAATTCGTTGTGCAGCTTGTTCGCCAAGTCAATTACGGACCGCTCGAATCCACGCGCTACTTCGCCTCTGTTGAGGGCCAAGCCGAAGCCTTCATCGAGGTCACCGAGAGCGACTTGATCGAGGCCAACTTCCAGAAACTCAACTCGTGAGTCTGCATGTTCCCATCAGTCTAGCAGTGATATAGTTGGCTAATGACGAGAGGACTGTTAGGTATAAGAACTTCAAATGTGAGGCACACAACAAATTCTTCGAAACCAACCTCTACCAGAAAGACCCCATCAATAAACATCACTGGCGCCGTAATGCTGCTCGCCCAGCAGATTCGATAGATCTATAGGTTATGGACGGAGGATATGTTTGAAGGAACCCAGTTAATGGATACTAGCGGTTCATATTTAGGAGAATGTTTGGGCTAGCCCCTTTTACTTCTGGCTACATGCGCTACCTGATGTCTTGCAAGGGTACATGATAACTGCAGGTTCAAAAGTAACAAATTCAATAATCTATAAAAATACACTGCGGAATAACTTGAACTCAGTGAACTGCAATCACATGACATACATCGCTGCTCTCCAGTCTGAAATTTGGAGTTTACACATTTAACTGTGAACATATTGTCATAGGTGTAGGTATCAGCTTTTGATCCTCAATTAAGGGGCTCTGGAGGGGGGAGAGACTGGCCATGTCTGCAAGGCTATCTGCCTTCGGCGAGATATTTCTCTCAAGAGCTCAACGTAGTTGGTCTAGACTATGGACATTGCTGATTAACTGGTACCGAAGGTAAGTATAGGTACCTGATTTACAGTACATAGTTATATACAAATGAATGTACCTTTTCTTTAATTTTTCGGACTATATCCATAAAGCCATCGCGGACCTTGCTGTCGCCTCCTAACCACCCTGTCACCCTGCCTGGCCTTGTTACTTATCGTCGTCGCCGCCGCCGGCGTGATAAATAGAGGAATTAGCCTATTGACTGTACGCCTGCCCTATATACCTAGGAATTGGGAGCTTTAGTATTGGCAGCAGGATCATTCGTCGGCTGATTTGTGGGTAGCTTACCTTCGAGAAAGGCAGTGAAATATTATCATTAGCAATTGGCAATAAACCGGGAACCCTTCGAATGCAGCTATAGTATAAGTGGCGATATAAGTGGTGGTATAAGTGGCGTGTAAGTGATGATAGCCTCATAGGGGCTGTACTGTAATCAGGTATCCACACCTAATACTATTGTTAGAATCATATATGTGGAATATAGTCCTTTTAGACACTTACCTAGTCCTAGGCGTTCCGGTAACACTATACATAACAAGTAGACATGTTAATTAGCTGAAGTATACCACGACTCCGTGACTCTAGCGAAGAGAAATTCCACTCACCATCTGCGTACAGCTCCTCGATATGGTCGAGAAAGTCGCCCTCGTCTAGAATGCTGTTCGCGTCGACTGGGAAGAACCGACTTGCCGTGACTAGGCGGTGGCGCTTACCGATACTATCTGGTAATCCCGCTCCCAAGGTCGTAGGCTGTAACATCTTGTGAAAGATGGCGTTGACAATGCCCGGGGTGTCGGCGGCGTCGGGGGCTTTCAGTTCTGGCAGCTCCAGCAGCAGGATCTGGTAGCACGCGAGGACGAGGGACGCGATGCCCGTGGCGATAGCGGTGGCGACGGAACTGCCGCGCACGACGCCGCGCTCCTTCAGAAGGTCCGGATCCGTGCCCGAGGCGTCGATGTCCTCGCCGCGGAAGTAGTAGCGGCCGGCGGCCTCGTTGGAAAAGCGCGACGGTTTACCGTGCTCGTCGCAGCCCACGATGGGGAACACGTTGTCGAACCGCTCCACCGCGCCCTCCTGCTGCGTATAGTACGCCGCCGGCCACACCTGGTCCGTGTTCTCGCCTTCGTCCGATGTGCTGCACATGATGACGATGCCCCGGGTCCTAGCCTTCCGGACTACGTCTCGCAGCGCCGGGGAGGAGTGGCGTAGCGCGAAACTGCAGTTGATAATTTGGACGCCCTCGGAGATGAGCCATTCGAAAGCCTGCAGTGGTTTGGCAACTTTTGTCAGCGGCTGTCCATTACTTGGCTAGCATAGCACCGTGTCGCATGACTATGCGCCTACTCACCTTGATCACATTGCTCTCCTCGATATATCTCGCATCGTCTGTAATCTGCGCGATGTAGAACACGCAGCGGGGGTCGAGCTGGGAGATGATATTGGCCATCTGCGACCCGTGCGAGTCCGTGGCTAGCCACCACGAGGCCTCCTGTTCGAACTCCTTAGCTGTGTTGGTCCACACAAAACTGCGACCGTGAACCACATGGCTGTCGATCGAAAAGCGTGCCGTGCTGATGCCGGTGTCCACCACGCCGACCTTGATCCGCGAATCTAGAATGTCGGGATACTGGTCTCCGAGCATCACCGGGACCGTACAGTAGAACTCGAGGAAGAATTTGAGGCCGGTGACTTCGACGGGACGAAGTTTCCTGCTAAGGGTATTAGCTGGAGGAACTCCTCTCCCATCACAATGTTTACTTCTTTCTCTATATTGGCGACGGGTTGGAAGTTAGTTAATCATACCTTGCTGATCCTGTAGGTCCGCCGTGGGTGTCACTACCCATGTTCATCCCCCACTCAGTCACGACTGATACTTCAAGCTGGACACCTTCGGGACGCGGAGCATTATAACAGAATTGCATGCATTGCAAGGCTCGTGACTGGCTGAGGAAGTCATCCTAAGGGCGGTATGCCGCGTTAGCAGGAGACAAGCCCCTAAGGTCTAGGAGTTGGGCCCATTTACCTGGATGATCTTGATATACAGATTGCGCAGCTGGTTGTCGTAGTTAGCTTCGCTGCAGGTTTACAGACAGGCCTGGCCTAAAAAGCAGGGCGACGTCGACGACACGAAAAAAACTCACATTTGGCAATCTACGAATCCCATTCTCCCCAAACCAATGGTCGAGCACCGACAAATTCCCATTCGAGTATAGCCATAGCTTCTCCACCTCGGGGGCTGCCGTGTACACCGAACTCACGCTCAGGTCGACGCGCTGCCAGTCGAGCTCGCGGACGTCCAGGCCCGCCAGCGCGGCTTCGATGTCCTCCTCGCTGTGGGGGTAGTGGCGGCAGTCGTCGACGTGCACCTGGAAGACGCGCTCCACGCCCTTGCACTCGCGCAGCCAACGGAAGATAGACAGAGCCTCGGTACGGCGCTCTGCGACGCCCGTCTCGAAGGACGGGATGTTGACATACTTGAGCGCGTGCTCGAAGCCGACGCCGCTGTTGCGTGAGACGGGGTTTTTGATCATGCCTGGGGGTCGATGGCGGTGGCGGTAATGGAGGGCGTTTTGCTGCGTTGATGGTGGTGGTGGTGGCTGTGATGGGAACTGCTGCGATTGCCGTTGTATTTGTTGCTGCTGTTGCTGTTGCTGTAGCGGTTCCGTTGTGGTTCTGATGGCGAGATCAACTGCAGCGACCTTGGAGTTGGACGTGGTCATACTCCCTCCCGTCGCGACCCGATGTTCTGCGCGGGCGTGGTCTTCGAGATCTTTCCGAACAAAGTACACGAAAAAGTCGAGGAGAGACGGGTCAAGGGCCAAGCTGGTAATATCGAGGGATATCTCTTTCCCAAACCCTTGACAAACGAGTTAGCGCTGTTGGCTAAATGCCACCATCCTATCAAGATCTAATGATACACCTACAACCAGGAACGGTACTTACAAGATGGCCCAGTAAGATGCTCTCTAAGTTGCGAGATTGGAAGCTGTTCCATCAAAGCCTCGAGAATTCGACGCCTGAGGAGGCTATCTGTGTCGGGGGAATTTAACCAGGAGAACACGGGGAGCCTCTTGTCATCCTCGCTAACACCGTTGGCTACAAGCTCCGAGACTGGTTCCGCGGGCTGGAACTGGACCGCAAGCTCCGAATACCTGTCGAGCAGCATTATGGCAGCATCATCTCGGTCCTTGCTAACGGCAAAGTGAAGGAGATTGCAGTTGTTAGGGTCTAGGTTCGCGTCGCTCAGGTCGAGGAGCAGCTCGAAGACGTTGGGCTGGAAGTGCTCTACCGCGTGTCGCAGGGTGTCTTCATGCACGATATCCCTCCGATACACCTCGGCTGCCCCTGCCTCTGGATGCCCTTCGGTCTCGCCCTCTGTATGCTCTTGGCTGGCACCTTCGTCCTCTCTCAGTAGCAGCAACTCGTGGATGATATCCTCGCTTGTCTCATGCTTACACGAGATAGCAACCTGGAGCAGTTGCCGAATGGTCTCGGCTGGCTCTTGCCGATGGTACTGGTCCAGAATGTAGACTACGGCCGCTGTCTTGCCGTGGAGGACGGCATGGTGCAGTGGTGTGTGGTTCTTGCTGTCCGCAACCCGCAACATAGCCGACAACTCCTTGCAGTCGGGCTTATGCGCAACCTCGCTATGGCATTCGCACTCCGCTAGGAGAAACCAGACACAGGCTTCGAGAGCGAGGTAGGCGCCGTTGATGGCGGCAATGTGGACGATCGTCTGCTTCAGGCTGTTCCGGTCCCTGAGCAGGCTGGGCGTATTGTCAAGGATGAACTGTAGGATCCGGGCCTGGCCCCGGTGCTGCTCGGAGATGGACTCGCGCTGGTCTCCGTACTGGCCCATCTCACTGATGAGCGCGTCAGCTAGGTTTCGCGGCGCCGCCTGGTTCGGTAGCGTGTTCAGTAGCAGGCTCAGCCATTGCTTCTGGCTCTGCGGCGGTTCAGATTGGAGGTTACCGTCCACATCCAGGGAGTTCGTCCTCGATGAGTCGTCAATGCCACCGGTTGGATACTTCTTGACAATAGCGCTAGCTAGCTTCAGCCAGCTTGTGTTGTCGATGTTCTTCCTGGCCTTCTGGAATTCATCTTGCTTCCCTTCCTCGATGAACTGTAGCAAGGAATTGGTATCAATCACAGGAGGTAGCGGATCATTGGGTTGCTTCTGATGGTTCCACCGTCGTGGCCCAAAAATGTCATGAGCATTGGATTCTGTGCATAATTCAGTCCTAGCAACTTCACCATAATAGAGACGTCCGCCTGGAATAGCGGCAGTGACTTACGTCGAAATGGTAAACCGGTACGTGTCATCTTGTCCAACCTAATAACTACCAACTGGACCAAAGGCGTAATAACATGACCACTTCAAAGCACAATATGAACAATGTGAACAATGGATAACCCGAATGAGGCTCTGCGTGTCACTATGTAAGATCTCGGACCAATGCGTTCTCTTGCCTCCCCCATTTTTGGCACGGCACGCGCCATAGCCCCCGATCTTCCGAATCCTGCCGCTGACATTGGGGGCCGCCGATGTACCAGTACTTTAGGCAACCTGCAGGAGCTGAAATGCAGGTGTGCCGGGGTCGAGCGCTTATCAGGACCCTATACGGTATCGGTACCTAGTTCAATCCTTCTTGGCTGGGCGTAATAGAAATAAGACTTGCGAGGCTCCCCGAAGTTGGGGGCTATGAGTAAAGTAGGCGATGCTGGAGATGACGTGTCGAAAGATAGCCTTGTTGTTTTCCACATAACATATACCTACCGATCCTCATTCAGAAGCGATTTGACATTGAGATCTTCTTACCTCTGACAATGGCGACTCTGCGTGTTCCTATCCTGGCTACCTCCCGGAGCGATGGCGAAGGCAAGACCCAGAATAAGGAGCCGAACCAGATCCATAGGCGCGACATTTTAAATCGAGAGGACGCCTACTTCCATACTAACATCGAAATGACGGTGTGCATTCACGGCGTGTGGGACGAGAAGAATAATGATATGACGCCGGCGTCCTTCATAGTCTTCACCTGCGAGGTCACGTCATTACATGAATTCAAGACGCGCAAGCTCAAGCTGGAGGTTGACTTCGCCAACGTGGCGGACAGCGAGGAGCCGCCGTCCAACATGAGCGTCGTCGCGCGTGGTCCGCAGGTGATCTCTCGGTATAATAAGACTAGGGTGTCACTGAGGCGGGAGCGAGGAGTGGAAGGGGAGATTGGCGCCGACGTGGCGGTCAAGCCGGGGATCAAGCTACACCAACTCAGCAGCCAGGAGTGGGAGACGCAGTACTTCGAAGAGGCCAAGTCCGGGGTGCTGCACGCCAGCAGTACCGACCATCGGTACACCAAGGTGTGGTGGATCTTCACAGAGAACCGGAAGAGCAGGGCCGGGGTATCTCCCGGGTTCCGAATCGCGATCCTGTTGAAGCGGGAGAATAACGAGCCGTTCAAGGGAAATGTAGCCATCACCGAGTTCGACGCTGGTTGGCGACACAAGGGCGCAGTCGCGTGGCACGACTTCTTCAGCAAGAAGGATCCGGAGGTTGAGAAGGATAATATCATTGATGTTATCAACTTCGACCCTACAGATAGCTCGATTCGACCCAAGTGGCTTCAGAATGTGGAGGCCAACCAACTCGGAGATCTCGAGACGGAAGCTGGAATTGACAAACAGTATGCTCGTGTGTGGGGCGTAGACTTATAGGGGCAGGGGAATTTTACATAGATCTAATCGCTGATCCATCTTTCTTAAGAATTTTATATCAAATCATCTAACTATCAATTTAATACACTTGTATTAAACTCGAGGACAGAATACGATAGTTCTTTGATGAAGTACGTACTTGGCTATCTCGAGTGATGACACACACGGGAAGATGCTGGTACCTCATGTTGCAAACCCATGAGACATAGGCTGACAGGGTAGGACTACAAATGGAGAAACACGTAAGAGGACGAATCAAGTGCTCGGCGCATCATTAGTTGTAGACCCACCCAAGCGAGTGATTATTAGTGACGAGGCGCATGCCCCTCCAACGAAGATTCGAAACTGTTGTGACTGTGCTGTACAGGTACATGCACGTACTCGGAATATAACATGGAGGCAGCCATTTCTAGACCGATCTACATGCTGTGCAGGACATTCCGCCGATAAGACACGAAAACCTCAGCCTCACAACAGTGGACTCTGAACTACTACATCACACTAGTACAAGGAAAAAAGCTCATGAAATGAAACCGCGCTGTAAGCAAGGGTTCTGAAGACACTCGATCATCGTGCTTGCAAAATGACGTCGCTGGACACGGCCACTCGTGAAGTTATATCGGAAGAAAACACAGGAGCTTCGAAGGTTGACGTCTCAACGCGTCGCCACCACGCTCACCGTCATATCGCCAGCCCAAGACGGACTAGAGACCGTTCAAGAGATCACGAGATAATTATTGCGCCCAAGCTCGAGGCAACAGGATCGGAACCAGAATGGCTAAGGGAAAGACTAAGAGATCGGTCAAGTGATCGTATCAGAGTGAGAGATAGATCAAGGGAACGGTCAGATTTGTATGAGCGAGACAGGTTGCGCCTGGAAGCGATGCCGGCGCTCATGAACAAAGATGGCTTGAGATTGGAACGAGATCTTGAGCGACGACGTATCCGAGACCGGGAAATAGAAGTAGAGCGTGTGCAACGGGAACTCGAAGACTACAGGCGGATGAGAAGGCATCTCGACGAATCTGACAATGAAAGGAGAGTTCTCATATTAGAGCGGGAGCCGGGCGATCGAGACAGGCGAAGAGAGTTGTACACGAGGTCTGATGAGGCCATGATGAGGGAACGATCGGTACGGGTTACTGGTGGGTTCAATGCAGAAGATGTCTTGAGAGAGCGGCCGAGGGTGTGGTCGACTGATGGACGCCCTCATTCTCCTCCCGTTCAATTTCATTTCTACCCTCCTATTCGGCCCATAGAAAGGCCAAAGGCCCCCGATCCGCAGATGGCGGCGTCATCATATAAATCTCCTAGTCCCGTGTATATTGATGCCAGATTGCCGGCACATAGGGATAGGCCCGATGATGACACCAGAAAGTCCTCGACAATTATCAGGGAGCGTCGGTCATCGTCCGATTATGCATCAGCCGTCCCTCACCCCGCGAGGAGACCTCGATCTGCCTTTGCCAGTCCATACCATCCGGATGATGCGTACTATTATGATCGGGTTTCAGGGAGAGAGAGAGATCTTTACCCGCTGGAAAATGACCTAAGAGCAAGCAGCCTAAGGTCAAACAGATCTGACGACCTATATGGAGACTATTTCCGTCCGAATCGCCCGATCGTGGTGTCAGAGAGGAATAGGGTCATTTACCCAGACGAAGAGCCAGGCGCCGATCGCCGAGCTTCCCGTCACTCATCTCCAAGCCTCTCCAGACCTCATTACGTATCACCAATACCGCTACCGTCGCCGCCAGTGCCTGTGTCCGTACCGAAGCCGCGAGCGAAGGTATCACCTCCCACGCGTGCTTTGTCACCTGCTAAACCCGCATCCATACCCACACCTGCTGCAGCCGAGCCAACCGCTACTGAACAGCCAGTTGAGGATATCAAGATGATAGAGAAGCTCCTAGACTTCATGTGCCCGCACTCTCCTGATCTAGTCCACCAGAATCTAGTGAAGGCTCGAGCCAAGGATTCGGGAACATGGCTGTTCGCCTTGCCGGCGTTTGAGAAGTGGCAGAAGACGAAGATGGCTGACGATGCAGATGCCACAGAGGGGAGACTGAATGATTGCATCTGGCTGAGCGGCAACTTAGGTGCTGGAAAGACGATGTTGATGTAAGTTTAATTCCCGAACTGCTAAAAACCCCCGAAGAAAGGGGCAGATGACCCTAACAATAATACAAGGTCGGCGGTTATCGATCATTTACTCGCGAGTGTCGAAACGCCATCGGAAAACAAGAGTAAGAAAACGGCTGTCCTTTACTATTATTTTGATCATAGTACGCCGTCTAGTCCGCGAGATGCCATCGCAAGCCTGTTGCGCCAACTCTGCTCGCAAAAGGACCTAGGTCCACTGCCGTGGTTCCTAGCCGACCGGCTGGCCGCAATGAAAGAGTCCCCTGGCGCAAAGAGCGACGCTATTGATACCATTACCACTGTGACCACCGACGCCGACGAGGAGCACCCGGTCCCAGTACCCATTGGCGACATGATCGCCGATTTCCTCAGTCTTCAGCTACGCTTTGACAGCGTCTATATTTGTCTCGATGGTTTAGAAGAGTGCGACGATCTTCCAGCTCTATTTGAACTTCTCGTACGACTGGTATCCTCATCATCGCCGTCTCGGCTGGCTATCTCTGCTCGTCCACAGATCGCGCAGCCCGGGATTGCGGCGGGTATAGGATGCAAGGACATGGTGGTGGCCCTTGAGAAGCACAATGCGCCTGACATTCGAAGCTATCTAAAGACATTTGCGGAGAAGTACGACTGTCTTGCTGATATGATTGGGGCAAAGGCACTCCCGGAACATGTAAGGATGTTGGCTGAGAAGTCGGGAGGAAAGTAAGCAGAACCCCTTTCCTAACCTTGTCATCTTCTTCTGACCATTCTCCTGAGTAGTTTTCTCGCTGCCACCGCCGAAACTGCGGAACTTAATCGCCTCACGACCGCTTTTGATATAAACCATCACATGAACAGGCCAAGCATTGGCTTTCCTGAACTGTTCAGTCAGATCTGGTCCAGACTCGACGACCAGCCTGCTCGGCGCGCTATACTCGCCAAGAGAATCTTTTACTGGTTATCCGTATCCCGCCGCGCCTTGACCTTGAAGGAGTTACAACAGGCTATCATCATCGAACCGGAGAAGCATCACACTTCCCAGATTCTCGATCAAAGCGAGAGACTTCCACCGCCCAGGGTTATTGAAAAAGTTTGCATGGGCTTTGTCCGGGTCGACACGGTCAACAATAGCGTTTTTGTGAGCCCATCCGCACTGCCGTTCTATTTCTATCAGTTCAGCGAGTCTTTTGCTACCGAGGCCAGGGAATACGCAGCCAAATGTTGCGTGGGATTCCTACATAGTGAGATCCTCTCCCACGGCGCATTCAAATCCCAAAAGGACTACGATGAGATGGAGCGGAAGCTTCCCTTCTCACGCTACGTCGCTCAACACTGGGGTACCCATCTCAACGACCCTGAAACGGGTGACATGCATGAAATATCGGAACAGCTCCTTGAAAACGTCCCACTCATGGACACCATGAGCCAGCTCCTGCATATCAATCGCCCAGCCACAAGACGACGGTGGCGATACGACGAATACCCTTCTGGATTTAGCGGGCGGCATTTTGCAGCTTACTTCCGCCTCAAGGCAGCATTTAGGAAGTGGATGTCCCCACAAGATTGGGACGTCCCGAAGGATAGCTGGGGTCGCAAGCCGCTGCACGTAGCGTCAGTCTCGCCATCGCTGTACTCAAAACATGTCATCTTCGATGCATGCGAGGACGACACCTTCGGCGTCGTTGTATCTGGCGCGGCGCCACCACAACGCAGGACATCACTCGCTTCAAATGTCGAAAAGAAACCCATAGCCAGTGATAGCGGCGATAGTAACAGTAAGGATTTCCGGTGCGAGCCAGTCTCAACGTTGCCTTGGACTTGGGCCTCGGCCGGCGACGCCGCGGAGCAGCTTAAGATGCTGGTCCCTTTTAGCCGAGAGGAGATGGCCACACTCGACGACGACGGGAAAACACCGCTCCACCATTATATAGTCGAATGGTCGGAAGATCGGTTCACTTACATTCTCAATACCCTCTACGATCTTCAGCATTCTTCGGACGAGGGCAGCGACGCAGGAACTGACTCGAGTGCTGGTGAGGTAAATCTCCTGCCGACACTCGCCGATCGGGATGGCCGAACTATACTAGACTACGCGTGCCTGCGAAATGTCGTTTGCGTGTCGTTTGTATTCACCGCCTCCGCCTGGTCGTCTGAGCACATCAGCAGTGCTATAGCTGCTGCGGCGACTGGTGGTCATTTATGGTCATTGAAGCAGCTCTTAGCGTTAGCCGAGGAGAAATTCGGCGCTGAAGCGCTGAATCTCGACCTGAAGGCCGCTGTTATTGAGGCTAGCAAACGCGGGTTCACTGATATAGTCCGTGTGCTCCGCCAGCAAGGCGCCGAGCTCAGCAAACCCGAACAAGACAAGGAAGGCATGACGGCTTTACATTACGCCGCGTACGGCAGCCACCTGGACACGGTGCGATACTTGCTCCTCGAAGGTGCGGATCCTAACCGGCTTGACGAGTTTGGGCGGTCTCCTTTGTTTTGTGCATCCGAGAGCGGGAACAAAGGCATCGTCTCCCTACTCATCGAGAAAGGGGCGAGCCCGAACGCCGTTAATAGCGAGGGGTTCAGCTCCCTGCAGCTTGCGGCCCGCAATGGGAATTTAGACGTGGTGAAGAAACTTCTCCGCTTCCTAGACGGGGGCGACCGAACAGCGAAAGCCAACTCTAGCCATTCAGGGGTAGAATCTAAGTCGCCTCTACATTTTGCGGCGCAATATGGACACAATGATGTGGTTCAGCTTTTGCTCGACGAAGGATTACCATGTGACAGCAAGGACAGTAAAGGCCGAACGCCGCTGTCGTACGCCTGCGAGGCTGGGCTACTATCAACAGTCAAACTGCTGCTAACGCAAAAGGTGGACGTGAACACTCGGGACTCAAGCGGACGAACACCGCTGTCATACGCGGCTGCAGGCGGACATGTGGACGTCGTCGTTGCTTTAATGGGGCATAGTGAACTAGACCCTAACGTCATAGACTCCGAGGCGAGATCACCATTGATACACGCTGCGCAACAAGGCCACGGCGAGGTGGTCATGCTACTTGCGGTTCTGAAAGCAGACGCTGAAAACCGAGAGGCCATCATCCATACAAGTGGCGGAGCACTATCAAAGCTAACAAATCCACCGACATGTCACAAAATCACTGACTTGGGAGCCTCCGATGACCAGGGCCGGACCGCGCGAGATTATCTGATACAAACGAAAGACGACAAAGCGATTGAGTTCTTGGATACTATGAGCGCTTATAAAGCTCGTGAAAAGCCAAGCCAGCCAGCCGTTGGTCAAGGAGAAGACCCGGACGGCGTAATTACCTCTAATGCCGGGAGCAATGCCGTTGCTGTAACACGGGATGTGGAGGACAGCATAACGACCCCTTTTATGGGAAGGGAAAGCACACAAGACGCAGGTCCGAGCAACCTGGAGGCAATCGTAGTCAACAAAATAGAGCTTCACCCAGTGGCGGAAGAAAATGAGGACACAGTGGAAGAGAACAATTCAAGTGCGATAGATATAGCAGAAGGTTGACTTGAAAATTAAAGCGTCCATTGGTGGAACATAACGCGAAGTGTGGTAAGCTTCATTAGCGATGGGCATATCCATTAGGTGGAATAGCTACCGGTACCTACCTGTCTATTTATAACGCCAGTTACCTAGCAACACTAGGGCGAAGGATACAGTCTCCGTTAGATAGAAATCATTTCGGTATATCCTTATCCTCCTTTACGATCGCCGCTGCGAGTAAAGCCTCTACTGCGGGGAGACGTGACTCTAACTCCTTGATTTGACCTTGAACAGGTCCGAATGTACTCTATTCTCATCGGTTCAAAGATCTAGGTGAATATCGATTAATTGTTAATTAGAATTAGAAGGTTGTGTGTACAAACGGCTGTGGTCTCTCAGTCTCCTTCTCGTAACACTGAAACTCTAATGGGCTCAAATCAATGAATTCATAAGTAAGCAGGTATTATCGTCTATAGACCAGAACATGAGAAATACATTTGAGTTGGCATCTTCAGCTCATTGCCTCAAGTGGAGGTGGTTTGAGCTATCTCCAGAGCCATATGATACGACCAGTGGAAGACTCGAAATCATCTTTATAGCCTTGAGCCACGAATCGCAGGTTTCCCGCTCCTTACCTCGGCTTTATCACCAGTACGGCCTGTATGATGCTAGCGTGAAAAGGGGCCCTTTTAATAAAACGCTTTTCGTCAGCATTATGAGGACTACGACAATGGCCTTCAAATATCAGTATACATGATCAACTAATATTAAACTAGTAACTCCTATCTAGCGGTCATGTGTCTGCTCGAGAATGGTGCTTTTCGTCATGGTTACCCCTCTCTGTTCCAACTTTCTTCATGGGTCATTCATTGATCTTCTATCAAATGGAGAATTCTTATAGCCAGAGTCTCCCACGATTAAATGCGGAGTAATAGCATAGCCTATCAGC
Source organism: Hypoxylon crocopeplum (assembly GCA_022578875.1). Lineage (NCBI taxonomy): Eukaryota > Fungi > Ascomycota > Sordariomycetes > Xylariales > Hypoxylaceae > Hypoxylon > Hypoxylon crocopeplum. The sequence goes on from MU399584.1 coordinate 278,886, forward strand.
AGCCTGCGCCCTCAGTCGTAGGTGAAAGTACCTATTATTTGATTTCTCCGAAAACGAGGGGCTTCTCCTTGTCAACGAGAAATTACAACAGCTGCCTCAAACCCGGTACATAGGGCACTCGATCATAAATTAGTAGAAAGCAGGGAATCTACTCGCTGCTATAATTCAAGATGGCGCCACCTTTCAGAGCCGATCATATAGGATCGTTGCTCAGGCCTCAATCGCTCTTGGAGGCTCGCTCGTGCCTCTCCTCGCCGTCCCAGATGTACTCGCTCGATGTCCCCGAGTCAGTCAAGGACGCGGAAATGCAAGCAGTTCGCGAAGTGGTGCAATTGCAGTTGCAGAAGGGAGTCCGACCTATTACAGACGGAGAATATGCCCGCCATATCTATTACGGTGGCCTTTTTGAGAAACTCTCCGGATTTGAAGCCAAGCCGGATCTTCCGATTCCGGATGCGTTCCGAACCGATTTCCCCACGACCACAGGCCTTGCGAAGATGGGGGCGAAAACTCGGGCGGCAGTTATCTGCACCAGCAAAATTGAGTATAAGGGGTCCCCCTATCTATCGGAATGGCTTGCACTTCGTGACAACTTACCCCAGCATCTGTGGCGGGAGGCGAAGTTCACCATCCCCGCGCCGAACTACCAGCATATCCAACTCAAACCCGGAACAGCATGGACACAAGAGTCAGGCTATACCTCAGACCAAGAATACTTCAGTGACCTTGCCAAATGTTACGCTGCTGAGCTCCAAACCCTCTACGATGCCGGCCTTCGCAATATCCAGATCGACGATCCGCACTTGACATACTTTTGCTCCTCTCAGTTCCTTGAGGGGTGTAAAAAGGATGGCACAGACGTAGACGAGCTTCTAGACATATATACTCGAACTCACAACCAGCTTCTCGCGAACAAGCCGACAGACTTACACGCGGGGATGCATCTGTGCCGGGGTAACATGTCGGGTTCCACGCACTGGGTCTCGGGTTCGTATGAACGGATTGCATACAAGCTGTTCAACGAAACGAACTACGAGACATATTATCTCGAGTTTGACGATTTGGAGCGTGCGGGCGGCTTCGGGCCTTTGAGATTCCTGCCTAAAGGCAAGAATGTGGTGCTAGGCCTTGTGTCAACCAAGACACCAGAGCTTGAGGATCCGGACACAATCAAAGAGAAGATTTCTGCAGCTGCCGCCGTTATTTCTGCTGCTCAGGGTATCAGCCAGGGAGAAGCAATGGACTATCTTGCCGTAAGTCCTCAATGTGGCTTCAGCAGCAGCAGTTTGGCGGGCGGGAGGGGGATGACTATAGAAAACATGTGGGAGAAGTTGCAACTTGTGCGAGACGTAGCCCATGAAGTATGGAAGTGACTATTAATATTATGCGTATAAAAAACGAGTCTATCTATGATTGAAAATGAATAGGGAATATTGCCAAGTTGAAACGAGATAAACAAATCACAATCCAAAGCATGTTAAGTATAAGGTATCGGTTGTACTTATATTCAATATTAACCCAAGTAGAATCAGCCACAAGTCTAGTATCTTCCCCTAAACATAAAAACAATCTCCTCATTAGTCTATCATGTGTTTTTATATCACTGCAGTTAACCCCTTTGCATCAATGTAATTACCCAGACCTAGATGATACTAACACCTGATTTCCTATTTATTGCCAGTTATAAAACCTGGTCCACCTCGACCAGTTCTTTGCATTCAGACGCCAGAATCGATCGAAGTAGTGCACCCCGTCTTGGGAAACACGACGAAGAGAGTCTGGTCTTGTGTCACTGTCCCACACCAACAGAAGTGCGTCGATGCAAATGCCTACGAAAATGGCCATCGTAAGATCTAGATCCCCATTCTGACTCTTAAATAAATGCCTGCCCATGAAAAATGGGCCACCATGCATGACTAAGAGTAAGATAGCTGAGATACAGTCCCACCATATCCCCCTACTTAGCTCTTCAAACTTTCTCGCATAGGGCGAGTGATAAAGGAAAAGAGTAGCCAGGAGATTGTTTCTCAAATATAATAGGTGTCGTTGAAGTACCGCGCTTCGTGGCGTAGCCCACAACAGGAACCTGAGAAGAATCGTGGTGCAGTAAGCCACCATTAGCTGAATGACAAATGTGAGTATGTTAAATTCGGGGTACAGGGCGTAGATCCATCTGAGCAAGCTATTGGGGAAATGGCTTAAGAACCCAATGAAAAAGATGATATTTTCGGATACGAACCAGAATACCAGAGTAGTCTGGAGTATCCTAACGGCAAAGGTGAATGTTTCGTGGCTGGTAGACATGGTGTTGTTTACCTTCGTAAGGGATCGTTGGCAAGTCGTATATATTTTGTTAATAGTTGTGTGGCTTTGTCATATTTATATCCAACTACCGAGAACAATGGCCCTGTCGTACAAAGACATTGAACAGAAAAGAACTGTCTGATATCAAACGACTTCGCCTTGTATCAACATTTTGATTGTTTCAAGACATACAGCTTAATGAGATTTCTGAAAGACAGAGGTGATGATTGACTACGCTATAGCCGGTCACCCTTTTGGATTGCAGGCGCACATAACATGAGATATAAACAAAGGTAAGAATACTAAGAATAGTAGCTTTCCATTGATATCTCATACGCTTAGATAAGCTCCTATGTGTTGAGAACCGATCATTTTGTTCTAGAATAAGGTCATTGGCAGATTTTAGATACCGATAAAGAAATAGGGATAGCTCCCATCATATCCTAGTATACCTGTTACCTAAGTAACCACGAAACCACAAACTCCATCGTGTACCCGCACTTAGTTACATACACAAACTCTCATAACCAGAAATTGGTCATGAATAGTCTAAGCCTTCGTTCAGTGTAGGGAATTTTCAGTCCGTTGAGTAGCGACCGAGCAAATACTTCACGATAGTGCAGTAGCGAAATCGATCTTCGTAGCCAGCATATGCGGTGCAATGACTCCCGTTGCGAATAGCCACCCCTCCCGTTTACCGTCATTGGTAACGGGATCTATAGCAACGATCACCGCCGCCGTCACCCCTCGCATGGAGCTCCCGTCATCGGAGAACACTAGTCTCGGTCGTTCTCCTAGGCCTTCCGCCTCTTTCTTGCCTCCACTCTCTGGCAAGTACCAAACAAGACTGGTAATGGGTGCCTTTCCGGTGGGATCCTTGTGATTCTCCGGGTAGTCTATCGGGCGCCCAATACCGGGGAGTAGGTAACCGCTATAATCTTTGCCGTCATACTCCGAGTAGGGGTCTGAGAAGAAATGGGGATTGTCGATGAGACCGTCTGCCTGGACCGAGTGGGAGATGGATAAAGTCTTATTGGATTTCCCTTCGAGTCCGGCGAAGTACAGAGTGCCACCGGTAGGATTCGATATCAAAATCTGCCGGTCCGGGCCCCAGCCTAATCCGTTATTGGTCGGGATAGCGGTGGTGCTAATTGTTGCAGTAACATTGGTAGCGCCATGGATATACACATGCACAGTGTCAGTCCATGCGAAGTGGAACACATCTTCTACGAGGCGCATAAAGCCTTCGCGGTAGCAATGATCATTGGTGACAAGGAATTCGCGCTCAGATAGGGCGAGAATGTCGTTTGGTGTTCTGATTAAGGGGTGCGAGATAGACCACAAATGCTTTGCTGTATGGGCACCAACAGTATGCACGAAAACTTCGATACGTGAAGCTGCTTTGTGCTGTGTCGACGGGGCAGCGGCCCAAAGAGGGTTTGGAAAATGATTTACAACGAATATGTAGACAGTCTCTGGATCTGAAGGGGGGCTATAGAGGCTGATCCCGTGGGTCACAAACGTCGGTGGAAAATCCGGAACCACGAGTCGCTGCAACTTCATAGTCTGAGGCATGCAAGTAAGTCCCAAGCCCGACAATGCTTACGCGTCAAAAATAATGATCAGTATTACAACTCACCTTGGGATCAATCAGTACTAGTCCGCCGTTCCCCGGATTTTCAGGATGACCCAATGAGCCAGCTCTAGTATATTCGTTCAGCAATTTTCCTGTGTCTCGTATTCGAGGGAACCTACGCACCCTGGGTACCATCCAGCTATTTTCTCAATGTCACCTCCACAAGCCGAATACAGCATACCAGACGTCTCATGGTAATGCAAATCCTCGCATCCGACAGTGTCTTGGATTACACGGTTTTCGATTCCATGGAGGTTCTCCCACGAGCCGAGCGGTCGAAGCAGTCCGAGAACTGTAGCTTCACGCTTGAGAGGGGCATATAACAGCATAGAAAGTGCACCAATCACGACGGTGGTTAGATATAGAAAGAATGCCATATTGTAGCAATTCAATTGACAGTCGGTGTTGTTCTAGAGGCCATGGATAGAGTAGCAAAAGAAGATCTCGTCAATTGAGGGGGTTAGTGCAGCACACTTATTAATCAACTCTCCATGACGACTATAGGGGTGTCCCTGGTCGATCACGATCCTTCTGCAACTGGTCGCTCCAAAGCAAGTCGTAGCGATACCCTAAATACCTACTTTTACTTACCTCTTAAGTAAACTAATGCCCGAGATTTATCTCGGGTTATTACGTCGTAAAAATAGGATTTTATAGAATAGTTCGTTTTAACGCGGAAAGTTGTATATGAATCGGGTCGAAAAAGGTCTTAACCGGAGGCCACTCCGCGTGACACAATAACCCCGACCCGACCCTTTGGCCTCGCATCCCGTTGCCAGCTGGCCAATGCCAGTGCTCCCTGCTGCCAGGGCTTGTAACACCCCACTGCCAGCCGGCTGTGTGGTGGCCCGTTGTGACCACTGTGCCAAAATAAAAAATATGCATGAGGATATACCTGATTGATGAATGGATATACGTGATTAGTGAATATGTAAGTTGCCATATGATAAATGAGTATAAGTATCGGAAAAAGGGAGGTAAGCAGTACGCCACACCTGCCACTTGCGCCACCATTCGCGATACATAGGTTTACATACAAACCGTCATACAGCTACATGTACATTTATGTTCATTTAATCAATTAAAAGAATTCCGCTGGATTAATCACGTGATTACCCGACGGGAGATTATATATTTTAGCGCATTTATATATCGTATATATATATAGTTTATACGATAATATATTATAATATTAAGTCGTTATAAATCCATTTAATTTAGTTAAGATATAAGATATAAGATAATATTTAAGGCTTTTAGGTAATTAAGTTAAAAGCTTAATAACTAATTAAATATATAAGGAATATTTCTATACGTAAATATTTTAGATATTAACTAAATAAGAATATATATATTACGATCTTATCGTTATATATAATTACTATTATTCTTAATATAACTAAATATTAAACCTTTTTAATTAATAAGTTTAATTAAAGTTAAATATTAAAGTATATATCTCTTTAATTTACGACTTACTATAATAGTTATTTTTTACGTTAAAAGGATAATATATTATAAAATATTTAAGCTATATTAGGTAATTATACATATAAATCTAACTAATGGAATTATATTTAAAAAGCTTTCGAATAGATTTAATACGATTATAAGAAACCTATATATAAAAGGATATACGGACGTTAGATATAAGGTAGTTTAAGAGCCAAAGTTTAACCAGGCGTATAACATCAATGGTACATTAAATTATACTGCAATTTATATGTAAAAGGATGTACTAGAAATGCTAGCTCCAGCGGTGTGGCTGATAGTTTTGCTCCAGATGTACCTGCTTATTATGCATATTCCCATAACTACACTCCACTATACCGCTTTTCTACATATTGAATCCATTTTTCTTATTTTGGCACAGTGGTCACAACGGGCCACCGTAGGCTGCCAACAGCCAGCACTCCAATCTTTAGGTGGTCATTGCTGCCAGTCCGGTGCCAATCCTGATCTAAACGCCGACGAGAATAACTTTCCGCGTTGGAACAAGCTGGTCCATTAGAATCTGTTTTTACGACATAATAGCTCGAGATAAATCTCGGGTCGGTCGCAGGTTCTAGATGAGGACGGCGGGGTGTACACTCACTGTCGACCAGTCCGGAACAAATCCAATTAGGGCCGTAACGAGAACCGAAGCTGGGAAAGGAGGTCAGCGAGGCCTACTTTAAACAACCTTCTAAGCGATAACTTGACGTTATAATAGATAAATCCCAGGTAAAAACACACTATAATAACCTTTTGTAAACTTAAGGCACTAGAGGGCCATCGCATACCAAAGACAAACCTCAAGATCAAGAAGAAGGCGAATTTCCGGTGGTTGAGGAGGATAGAAAAATGGGGCTGTTCTTAATGATATCCCGGCGCCTACACGTACTCGTTCAGGGCGGGTACCTGATCTAACCTTCAAGTAGAGACGCTTAATCATTGATCGAAACGCTGCAGAACAATATTTTTCACGAGTTTATTAGCCTAGAAACACACTAATACGTGTAAGTGAATGTGGGTTTTGCTGTCCGACTAATAGGGGTCCATGGTACCGTTCTATGTTTTATCGGCCCTTTGGGACCTTCATACCGGGTTAGGTGTTACCTAATCGCCTAACCCTACCAGCTTCAAGCTTTCAGTCCAGAGTTTCCCCTCCGCTTGGGGGTCAAAGGTGTTTTCTCCGTAGCCACCGGAGTAGGGAGGCGCATCTGCCGGAGTAAGCTCAGCCTCAGCAGTCTCATCGAGGTAAATACCCCCTTTACCCTCCAACTCCTTCGCGATAGCAGCCCAAACAGTAGTCGAAGCACCTTGAGCGGGATTCTGCAGAAGCTTGGAGATCACTGGATGCTCCTCAACCTCTTTGGTGCTGGGTAGATACCTGGAGAGAGGCGTAATGATCCCACCCGGGTGTAGGCTCAAAGCCCGCAAGGCCCGAGACTGGTATCTCCTGTCTACTTCGTTGGCAAAGTAGGCATTGGCAAGCTTGGATTGGCTATAAGCCGCAAACGGGTTGTACTCAGTATGTTCAAAATTGAGGTCGTCGAAATTGATTTTGCCATACCGGTGAGCGGCTGAGGACAGTGATATGACTCGGGAGTTAAACGAAGGGCTTGCTGAGGCTATAAGGGCTCCCTTGAGGAGGTGGAAGAGGTAGAAGTGACCTAAAGAAAGGTTAGTCTCTTCCAACAGTTGCGATAATAGTAGGTAGTAGACACCTAGATGGTTTGTGCCTATCTGCAACTCGAATCCATCCTGAATTTTCCCCTGCGGGCAGGCCATGACTCCTAGAGAAAGTAAGTGGGATACATGAGAGGAGGTGATTCATCACCTGATTGGTGATTACCTACCAGCATTGTTGATCAAGACATTAAGCTTATTGCCGGTCTTTCGAAGAAAGTCTTGAGCTCCGGCCCGAACGCTCTCCAATGAACCTAGGTCCATGTGGATGGCCTGGACCTTGCCAGGTTTCCCATCAGATAGGAGCTCTTGAACAACCTGCAAACCCTTGGCGATATCTCGAACCGTGATGAAGACGTCAGCCCCCGTCAGGCGGATGGCTCTTGCGACTTCGGGGCCGAGCCCGCCAGGCGAGCAGCCTATAATGAGAACGACCCTGTCACCGCGTTCGAGATTTAGAAATTGTTTCTTATAGGCAGTTTGGCAAGTTATCGGGAGTTCTGGGTCAAGTTTGGGGAGTAATTACTCCTGAAACACGCTGAAAAGGGCAAGAAATGGGCATTGAAGCTCACCTTCCAGACCATTCAGAGCTCGCAACGAGACCTTGATCTTCTACAATCTGACTAGCTGTCGGGCGGTCATCACCTGGGCCTTGAGGAGCCCTATGCAGTTTGGCGTATGGAGCGAGCCGTGCCATTTTAGCGCAGTGATATAACGAGGAAGTTGGGTAATGGCTGGATGTCTGCTAGAGTGTCTCTGCCAGAGTGTCGTACCGCAAATCCGGAAATCGGCTAAGAGGTGATGTTAGGCATAGTCTAGGATGTGCCGACTTTATCCTTCCAAGCAAGGGAGAGTGTCGGGCGAATGCAGGGCGGGTGGGATAGTGAAGTGACACAAAGAAGGCTGCCCATTCTGTGCCTTCCACACACCCTCCTGCCTACACTTCACAATACAATCCCCACTCTCCTTACACCTCGAGAAACCTCATCGCATCGTCCTTCGTTTAGCTATGGCCGACCAAACACTTGCTGATCTCCAGCGTCGCCTCCAAAAGCTGGAAGACAAAGAATCGATTGTCACGCTCCTGAACCAATACTGCAGACACGTTGACAATCATCGGTGGGACGGGTATGCCGATTGTTTCCTCGAGAACGGCGCTGTTAAGTTCGAAAATGGTGACGATGTTGTGGGTCGTGACAATATCGGCGCTCAAATGAGCAGTATTGGAAATCGCTTCCAGGGCCTCCAGCACTCGCTCACCAACATTGACCTCGTCATCGATGGCGACCAAGCCACGGGTTCGTGCTATCTCTGGTTTGCGGCAATTGTGAATACGTCCAAGCCTCATGAGTACCACGGCTATGGTGGGCCTTATGAGTTCACATTTAGACGCACAGAAGCGGGTTGGAAGGTTGCCACTGTTCAGTTGAGGAAGCTCTGGGCGCAGAACCCAGATACCGAAGGTGTTTTTGGAGGCTAGGATTCTCGGTTAAGGTACCTACATGTGCTATGCTATACATCGTTCAAGATTAATGCTTTCCCCGGAGTGCGAAGTCGCAACAGTGGCCTAAGAGCCAAAGCCTACGTTCGCTAGCTACAGAAAAACTTCGTTGCAAAGACTTTATCAGCAACTTGCTTGGAGAGAGCTGGCCCCAGGAGAAGTGAAATCGCAACTCCGCTCCGCTAAAGCTCTGGCGATGTCATGGAAGGCGGCAGCTATATGTCAGCACACGATAGAGAGTTCGGGGATAGCAATTTCGCCCTCTAAATAGGCCACAATTGCCTCAAATGCTAAGGTCTTGCTATGCAATTAGCACTATCTCTTACGTGCTATGTCGATTAATATAATCTTAGACTCTGGTGGCATGGCGAATTCGGGGTTGAGCGGCAATCCGCCCCCAACCGATACGGAGCTTATTGTTGCAGTGGGAAAGTTGGAATATCCCGTTGTGACTGTCTATATTCACTAAAGTCTTACCCAAGGTTCTCTTCGACCGTCTTACCGTTTCAAGCATGGAGCATACAATGCTATCATTAAACACTTGTCTAGCAAAACACCCCTTCTTGATCACCCGACAGTGCTAAGCCAAGGTTCACAAGCGACGGCAAACAACACCAGGTCTTCGCGATACCAAACCCCAACATACCTCAAGTTTCATGGCAAACGTGGTCCAATAATTATCTTTTGGTATTGGGCCTGTGTCTCCTGCAGTATCTTGTAGCCGGCCTAGCTCCTCCTCGCTACTTTCAGAGTGTTCCCTTCATTCGTCGTGACTTGTCTGTCGCGAAGGTGCAGATTAAGCTAGGGGCTCTTATATCTGCAAGTGTGACCATTTTTAGGCCGGCAGATCCCCCTTGTTCTTGCTAAGAATAGAACATATCAAACGTCAGCATGCTGGCTTTCTATACGTTAGTTTAGGGTTTTATGCTTTACCGTCTGCTGAAAGCATTCTACAGTCTTTCTTTCCATCCTCTAGCCAAGTTTCCTAGGCCTAAGCTTGCAGCTACAACGTACCTATATGAGTTTCACCGGCTAGCCGTCCGATATGGAGAATTCATCTAGGAGATTGAACGACTCCATAGACAATACGGTGAGGATACCACTCCGGGGCTCGTCTGTCTTTTTCTACCTACATACTAACATCTCGAAGATCCGATTATCCGTATAGCCCCCCGTGAGCTCCATTTCAGCGATCCCTCTTTCTATAATGAGATATACGCTGGGAACCCGGAGAGGATGGATGCCTAGCGACTAGGTATCGATTCACTCAATCTACTAGCGTGACGAACTCGATGTTTGCCGTGATCGATCATGACCTTTACCAGTCGCGTCATAGTGGTTTGACTAAGTTCTTCTCCCACCGGTCAATTTCGAACATACAGCCCATAATTCAGGACAAGGTGGAGCGGTTCATTGGAGGGCTGCAAGATGCTTCTCGAGAGGGTTCCCTAGTTGACTTGAGCAAGTTATCGGCTGCCTTCACCGCTAACACCATTTCACACTACGCATACGACGTTTCGATGAGATGCTTGGATGGGGAGGCGGAGAACATTCTGAGTAATTCGACTCAAGCAGTTCTTGCCTGGTGTCATTGGCTCAAGTTCATAGGTAGGTACCCATCAGGTTCAGCCACGCAAAAGGTTGCCTCCTGGACCGGTCAAAAGAATATTTCCAAAGGCGGCTGTCATTTTTTGAACACACATCGAACAATTAGGTCGTTGGCCTTGGGAGTACTTAACGCAAATGAGCCCCAAGGCCCCTCGCGAGAATACCTAGGGGTACCTAATGGTTGCTGCGCTTACTGATCCAAATATGCCTGCTTGAAGTCGTTCTTTTCTTGAAGGGAACTAGATCCTGCCTAGGAATCAAGTACGTGTGGTCCTTTTCCTCAGCTGCTAGAACGCCATTTTGACGTGAGACATTTTACTAACAAGCTTGGAACTTTATGATACCTATAGCATGGCCAAAGCCGAAATGTACATGTTGACGGCTAACCCGGTCCGGCGTGTCAAGGTTAAACTGTGTGAAGACACTACTATTTACTGTGTTATTCCAGCGAGGGACCATACCACCGTTGTTCCGAGAGATACGTCAGGAATTATCATATATCAGATTGCGACTTCCGCCCACCGTCCTTCCGCTCGAATCTAACAAGTGTCGCAACAGTGCCTGCATCCTACGCTCCTGGGCCAACATGATAATCTACTTTACGTCGATTTATTAATTATAACTTTAATTTACTCACATTGTTCGCAGAATAAAATAATTAGAGATTAAATTAATATAATCAGTGATATTTCGTTAATATTTAATGTTAATGATTTCCTTAGGTTACCTACCTAGGTACCTAGTATATTATCGAGGTCTCAGCTTTCCCGAATAAGGAGGACCAAAGAAAACGAGAAGCAAGAATAGCACAGGAACTGGGGTAAGAGGACAACCACTAGATAGTTAACTCAACAGTTCAGTGAACGAGATGGATCTGTTAACTGGACTGCTAAGTTAGCTGTTTAGTGGTAAGGTAGGGTAGGGTACATATGCAGCTGGTAGAGCGGGGCAGAGGTTACGGCAGGTGAAGCTGGCATGACTACAGCAGATATTACAGCAGGGATAGCTAGGATAACTAGAGCAGTTATAGCAGTTATACCTAGCAACTATATAGGTGCCTCCTGTATGAGAAACCTCAGGCTATCGCGTCACCCGGCACGGTGTGGCCTCGGGTCAATCTATTCCTAATGCACGAGATCGAGATAAGGAGGTAATTCATTAACGCGCCTCTCTATTATATCGTGTTAGGTTGGCGCGATAGGCTATCGGTTGCACTCGGCAGGATTGTTAGCGTTACAGAAGGAGGTGACAGTATTGATTCTTCATGCGGCTTGGGTGAGTGCGACTTCACAACCGTTCGTGTAATACCTACAGCGTATAATAATGAGACAACGAATAAGCGGAAAGTCTCCTGGTGATCCGTACCAGGCTCACAGCATACCTCATTGCAACAGACCGGTTTACAACGGTCTGTGTAACAATACCATCCTGGAACCTTGGCTGGTATTGGGGTAATCAAGGCAACGCGGAGTTCCGTTACTTCAGAGGGGGTGGCCGTGCCTTTAAGTCTAGATGTTTAGGATGATCGTGGTTTTCTTCTTGGTAAACCGCAAGTTGCAAGTTTACCTTCCGACGCCATGGCTCTTGATCTCAAACATCTCTCTCCCCCCCAAATCGCTACATCGTGGTCATATGTCCTTGTTCTTGGTGGTATTTTTCTTCTACTGAGGAGCTTTTACCGCCTGTTCTTTCACCCCCTCTCTCACATCCCTGGACCGAGGCTGGCCGCCGTCACTCATGCCGTTGAGTTCTATCACGATGTGGTAGGTCCTGGCACGTAGGTACATTTGGGAGATTGAGAAGATGCATGAGAAATATGGTGAGGTTCTTTCGCTCAAGTTTGGTTTCCATCTTGTTTATTTATCTGCAGGCCCGGTTGTGAGGATTAATCCTCGGGAGGTCCACATCAAAGACCCTCATTTCTACGATGAAGTTTACGCTCCAGCCTCAGGGAAGAGAGAAAAAGACTCACATTTTATCGGTGTATTTGGGTCCCCGACCTCAATGATTGCAACCATCAGCCACGAGCTTCACCGCGTTCGTCGAGGAATGCTCAATAACTTCTTCTCCAAGAAATCAGTCCTGGCACTCTCACCCATCATACACGAGAAGGAAGCAAAACTAATGAAACGCCTGGAAACATCGTATTATGATGATGCTGTGCTTAGACTGGACGATGCCTACTCTGCTTTGACGGCAGATATCATTATGCAGTACTCTTGGGGTGTTAGCTCGGGGTTTCTGGATGACGACAACTTCAAAAATGATGTACGTGAAGCGTTGAACGAGCTTACTGCATTTGTCCACATAAACAGATGCTTCCCCATACTGAGCACCATCATGCGAGCCTTACCATGCTGGGTTCTGCGTCGAATTCGGCCAGGTGCCACAGCACTGTTAGACATGCAGGATATTGTCACGCGCTCTAGCGCCCGCAAACCTGAAAAAGGCATGCAGAAGACAATATTTGACGCCCTGACGGATGCTAGTGTCCCGCCTCTATAGAGGTGCGCTCGTCGGCTTGAAGACGAGGGATTGATTGTGGTGATCGCCGGCACTGAAACCATGGCGAGGGCATTGATGGTGGCATCATACTACATCTTTCGTGACCGCCAATTGTTACTGAAACTTCGCAACGAGATTCGGACGGTGATGCCAACTCCAACCACGAAAACCTCATGGTCAGAGCTAGAGCAACTTCCTATCCTTGTGAGTAAACCTTGGTTATTTGAAAGGGGATTGTCTCTGAATCAAACGAGCTAACGTGGGTTGCACCATTAAGAATAGCGTTGTCAATGAGACACTCCGAGTCTCCCATGGTCCCATCTTTCGATCAGCTCGAGTTGCACCAACAGAGTCTTTGACATACAAAAACATAGTTATTCCACCAAAAGTACGTGAGCGAATACCTTCTTTTTCCCAATTGGAATGAACCATAGACTTACACGTATTCCTTCATTGCAGACGCCAGTCAGCATGTGCAGTTACTTTGTTCATATGGACCCTCATATCTTCCCCCAACCGGAAAGCTTCAAGCCAGAGCACTGGATTGAGGCTGCGGATAAGGGCCAGCATTTGAACAAATTCATCGTATCATTCAGCAGAGGAAGCAGAAACTGTCTTGGCCTGAAGTCAGTACCAGAAACCGCACCATGCACCATGGTACAAGTGCTAACTGCAGTATTCTTCATAGCCTAGCTTCCGCGGAATTATACATGACACTGGCTCTCATAATTCGTCGCTTTGATATAGAGCTTTACGAATCCGGGCCGAATAGTTTTCGTATTGACCGTGAGATGGGACTTGGGTTCCCGAAGCAGGGCGACTTCTCACTGCGCGCTAAGATCACCAAGATTATCACGGAGTAGGTTTCTTTACACCAAGGTAGGCGACTTCTAGCTGGTGATAGGCCCTTCTCACGATAAGCAGAGTGGTGAGTTTGTGAACATGAATGATTCTCTTTGGTGGGCGATTATATCATCGGTTTTGGACGTTAAATAATGACCTCTCGATTGCCAAAGTATAACATGATCTATCGCATAACTGGATCAGCGATGATTTGACCTATCTCTTCGGTTATGGCGATGGCCAATTCAAGGCTTATGATTTTGAGTCTTCTGTCGAGCCTAACTCGTACAAAGGTGGACTCGGTACCCCTTTTCAAGTACCTAGGCCGAGACAATAGAAGTATGCAGTGATACGTGATGAGTGATCTGAACGATGCCCGAGATATCCTGCCACGAGCAGTTTCTTCTGTAGGAAGGTGCGATTACATACAGTCTCACTGTCAATAACATCAACATCCCCTATAGCCTTACGAAGTACACTTCCAACATTTACTTTTAATTATAAGAAAACCTAGGAAATATGGCATTAATGAGAATAATAAAAGCACTCTGACTGATTGTAAGTGGTTAAATTAATGTTATTTTTTCTAAGTTCTAGATCTTAGAGTTTCATTTAGTAGGAACTCATTTATCTTAGTAGGCATTAATTATCTTATAGGATACTCATATTTCTATTAAGGCTAGGATAATACGGTACTTTTGACTACATAATGACATAATTTATCTTTGAAACAAACAAGTGAGAAGCTTTACCACCTTAAAGAAGCTATCCTAACCAGCCGTTATAGTCGATTATTTCGAAGTTATAAGGCTATTTCTATTGTTTGTCTTTTTTCTTTAGAATAGTTTTCTATAGCATAGCTCTTCTTATCATATACGTTATACTTAATTTCATTGAGCTTTGTTGTCTTTTATATTATCTATTAACCTTTTCTTTTTACCCCTTTTCCTAGTCCTAGAGATAGGGTTAGCTTATAGCCATTACCGTGAAGTTTAGATACTAATGTAGGATTGTCTAATATTTGAGATTTAGTTTGTCGCATTATTAGTCGTATTAGTGATAGAGACCAGAGTTTCTCATAATTACTTAAAGGCAGATCTACTTCACTATGTCGTAAAGATAGCTTCCTTCTTTGTCCTTACTGATTTCCTACCTTGGGAGGTAGGTAACCATTAACTCTAGCTAACTTAAAGCGATTTCCTTAAGCTCATTAGGTATATACATATACTATGTGAGCTGCGCAGATCTTAGAACAGAACACGCAGATAACAAAAGCTGCAATATCCTTCCATATAGCATTGAGGACATATTACCATCTTGTGAACTACCGTGATTAAGTAGCACCCAATACCTTTCAGTATAGCCTACTGTCTGTCACACCATACCAATTTGCCATTCTAAGAAGCTCCTAACTAGGTATCCATCCCCGATAATAGTCTGTCTATACCTAGCAGTATAGGGCCGTTCTAACTCAGGGACGCCCCAGACGTCATAACTATCCGTTGTATCCAGCTGTTTCTCTTTAGTATTAGAACCACCCTGTCGACTAAGTTCACCTCTGAATCCGTTTCAAGACGAGGCCTTTCACAAGGGCTAATTCCCAGTGTATCCTTCATCGCCGAACCAATACTCGCTCTCCTGGCTCTCGTCGTCCCACGCCTCGCTATCTCGCCTCGATCTCGTCGTCTCAGCCATCGCCACTCTGTCCTAACCCACGTCGACCTCAGCCGACAACACCAATGATGAGCCCTAGGCGATAGCAACCCTCCTAGTGTGTGACTTCCCGTAACCAATAAATTTTGAGAAATTTCTTAGGTACCTAGGTAGCTTCCACAACACCATCTACCTCCCTCCTCCTCCCTCCTCCTCATCTTCATCTCCCACCCACCTAAGGTCTGACATAGGTCCCAAAGCATCACGATATCCGCCTGAGATTGGGGGAGTTATATTCAGACTTTCTGAACGGAACTTCAACATATCCAGGCATCATATCTTGATGCGGTTCTCCTGTTTGGGTGAGTTCCTCCGTCTTCAACAACACCAGTTCTTGAGTTGCAGCCAACCTGCCACCATTTCCCTACACACATCTTCTCGTTATTCCACCTTCTTTTAATCTCGCCAGATCGTTCTGCGCGCGAGTAATTTCGTATTTTCAAACTATCCACCACATAGCCTACACGGTCAGCTGTCCTGCTCTACTTCTTCTGACGGATCTCCTTCCATCGCTCACCGTATCAGCCAGCTTACCTGCTGGCTGCTTGCATCGCTAGTTGTGTACTTGCAGGTAAGTTAGATGCATAAACCTCCATGTTCTCGCCCCCAAACTATCCAGGTTGGCATAACCGAAACCTCTACTTGTTTCTTTTATATCGAACAACGTGCAACCTAGAATTATTCCTTCCTTGCTAACCTATCCCTTAGATCTCTACCATATGGTCTCAGCACCATTACAAGTCCCCAAGAAACTATCGCTCCCGTTGTAGAACTTCTGTAGATACACCAACATGGCGGCTCTCCCATCTAATCACCTTCTCCCAACACCTCCGGATGATCCGGTTGAGCTGATGTTCCACGGATTCGGACAACAGATGAATGATGATCAATATGAATCTTGCAGAATTCCAGCCCAGGATGTGACGTACAAACAAGTACTGTCCGCCTTTTTGGCCCAAGTCGGTTCATCCACTGGCCCCCATCCTGACCTCGTGCTGCTCAAGGAGGTCGCCAACCGAGTCCTGACAGAGCGCCACCCAGTCAGCGCCCGCGTTGCCTTCATTGAGGGTATTGCTTCTCTGATTTTATGGCCCACCCGTCAGCCCTACTGGGGGGATGCCCAGTACGGTTACCTCGCGTACTGCCAGTACATCTTCAAAGGAAGAACTCAGGAATACCTGCAGGGACCCAGGCCCTCACTGACTGCTGCTCAAATCAGCGACCTCCGAGATATCGACTACTTGCCGAATCTGCTAACCCTTTCTCGCCGATGCGAGTACTGTACCACGGCACGCTCCATTCTGGTCTGTGGTGGTTGCAGACTGAGAATCGACCGCCACGAGACCATCTGCTCTGCGTACTGCAGCAGAGATTGCCAGCGACTCGACTGGCCCCGCCACAAGGTGGCATGCGTCAATCGCCGAGGTCTGATCCGAACCGTCACCATGATGAAGGAGTTCCTTCTTAGTCTCGAGCTCAAGTCGACGGCCCTCGAACCCTGGCATTCCATGGACCACGAACACATGAGCCTCCTTATAGAAGGACCCCGAACTCTTCAGGCCATGCAAGGCCACTTCTTTCTCCACAAGTTCTCCCCTGTCGCGTTCAAGACGGTACGACATGCTATGATGGCCCTTCACGACGAACTCGCTCCGAAGTTCCTCTCCATCCTTGGCCCGCTGAAGGAGTGGTTTTGGGCTGGTAAGCTTAGTTTAATTCCATCTACATAGTCCACTACCTTTCACACAATACTAACTAATTAATTGTAGGAATGTGCCAAGACATCCAGGAGGTCACCGTCCTCATCAAGAATGCCAACTGTCCGCTCGTCCGCTTCTGCGTCCAGGGCAAAGCCACATCCACCGCCCTGCGACCCCACACCGTCTATCGCGTGACCTTGTTCTCGGGCGAGGTGTTCGCCGTCGACTTCACCGGCGGCCGATTCGGATGGGCCGAGCCCTGCATGCTCTGGAAGCACTTCGTCGAGCGCCGAGTCGCCACGATCCTCCACGTCACCAGAACCCCGGCTCTCAGGTACCACAGCCAGCTACAGTGGCAGCGCGGCTACCTGCCCCAGGCCGCGGCGGCCAACTTCCACCGCGAGGTCCTCCGATGCCTGACGAACAACGTCCGAGCCTCGATGGGCCAGCGCGGAGGCCTGGCAGGAGTGGTTCGCAACCGCCTCATGGGCGCGTACATGGTGGAGGAGTGCCGAACCGTGGACGTGATCCTGAACAGGATGCAGGCCAGGATCTCCGGCACGATCCGCGCGGTGCGAGACATGGACCCGCGCATCGGCCGCATGTACCTCGCGAGGCCGGGCTACGAGATCCGCGTCACGATCTCCCCGCGCAGCTTCGGCATAGTACGTCGTGCCTAGGTGACAGGGCCGGAAATGCTGCAGCTCCGGGAGACGCTTGGCGCGTTCGACGACGATGCGGACGAGGAGAGAGACGACTATCTACACCAGGTGTGGCTCGCCCGTCTCGCCTACTATGGTATCCTATTCCGCAACCCCCTTCCGGCGGTCCCGACACCGGATGAGTATCGTCGCATACGTGCTCTTACAACCTAAGCTATTAGGACGATCGTCTCGACATGCTTCTTAATTATTGAGAGTTTACGTTTCTGGTTGGAAGGCTTTTGCGTCCGTGGTTGAGGTGCTTGGTGTGTGTGAGATGTTTCGCTTCGCATCTCGTTGAAACTTGATATCTCTGGCTGCCAGGGAGGGAGGGAGGGACAGTATTGTAACGATGAAAGACTTCAACATGCATATTTAACTTCCATTCAGCAAAGGGGTTTGACGTTTTCCATGTAGTTAGTTTTAATTAGTTGCACTTCGCTCAACACAAGTCGCTCATCGCAAAGGGTTGCAATAATAGTATTAATGAAGATTCTATTCTAGGGTATAAGAGTGTGTTCCTAGCTTGACTACCCGTTGATATCGCGAACGAGCTAAGTATTCCAGCCATGATACGTTCGTGACCTCGCAATACTGACATGATATCACGGTAATATACAATATAACAGCATCTACTAATGCCATGACTAGGTGAATGTATCCAAAATTAAGCGTCCGTCAAGGAAAGGATTCCACATCAACAGACGAGATTCTACGCCGCAGATACCCCATGCCGAATGCTCCAGTTTGCCATATATAGCGTGAAGATCAGGATCAGAGACGTGCCCACCGATTTCATACGGCGATATCGAATCATCCGCAACTATGGGGAAGATAGCGTCGAGCTCAGTCCAGGTAGTCTGTCAGCATAAACTAATATGTAAATTCCTCCGCGAAGTGAGACATGCGTGCTCGAAAAGGGGTATGATACCCCTAGGTACCTATTTACCGAGCCCAGACTACCTAGTTAGGGTTATCCGAATTAACGAGACTTTACACCCATTAAATCTCTAGTCTCGGGGAACGCTCGTCGAGCGCAGCGTACCCATCATATACCTCGAAAAAAAGGGGGAGCGGGGAGAAAAAAGGGTGGAAGAGGGAAAAAGGGGGGTGAAGGAAAGAAGAAAAAAGGAGGTGTGAAGGGAGAAAAAAAAAACGGGGAGAGCTCCAGAGGAAGGGGGGTCTGGGAGTAGATGACACCGCAGTGCATCGAACCCGGCGCCTCGAGCGACCGTGCACGGTTTATGCGTGTAAGACTTGCCCGCCGCACCTCGAGGCGCAGGGAGGGTGAACTACAGAGGCTAGTGACAGAATTGCTAGTTGAATGTGTATTTATACCGATGGTTAGCCGTGTAAACCATGGTGGCTCCTTCCGTTGTTGTTGCCGTGGATATCTGGGAAGGCAGGTACGTGTTATAAACGTACCTGCCTCCTTTTAGATAGAATCACCTGACCACCTAGCAACGCGTAGAAGCAACCTATACCTGTCGAGCACCCTACCCCTTATACCAAACTAGGGGTTCGACCTCTGCGGGCGACCGCCCCTCGTAGATGAGGTCGTCGGGCGTCTTGAAAGAGACCAGGCAACCGCATTATAAACACTTTATCATCTAGAATATTACACCATCTTGCTGCCTCCACACGATTCCAATTACCAAAGATAGCTCCATAAGAAACGAGCTCACTCTGTCACGAAGCGGACCATATGGGGGGTTATGAACTATGTTGTCCCGCGAGGGACTACAACCTATCTGGGTGAGACCCCGGGCATACATACAATATCCTCTTCGTCTCCTGCCCAAGTCCCATCCTGACAGGTCAGGTATCAAAGTCAGGTATCCTAACACACCCGCGCCGTCTATCTCCGTCATTCGAATGTGTACCCAGAAAAGGGGGCGTAATCAGAGTCCAAGGACGTCCGAGGGTTGAGCTCTTGATCGTGTTTCGTCGGATCTATCACCAGCTCGAAAGGGGATGACCCTTCAGTTCCTCTGCTTGGAAACGAGCAGCCATAGTACGAAGCCAAGTCAGAGTGTGCCGAGTGCGCCGAGTACGAGGCATATCCCGAGTCCGACAATATCTGAGTATGAGGATTGCGATCGTACATAGCCGGGACCAAGATGTGCTCGAACGGAGAGGATTGTTGAGTACTCGAGTTGAAGACTGCTTCTGATACGTCTTGGAAATCCCCGTGGTCTGGGTTTTCCAAGTCCTCTGAGCTGAAAGTGAAGTCAAAGTCGAAATCGCCAACCGTGTCTCTCAGGACGTTTATCTGTTCTGGATGATCTAGAGTCGGAGAGAAATCTGTGGAAGGTCGCCGAGAGCCATCAAACCGGTCCAATAGGTTACTAAGTACGCTCGTAACCATTGAGTGGACAGCTCGCCTTCCGGTATCGTCTAGTAGGATCGTGGGTTGATTTGAGAACATGTCGAATTCTCCGTCTATTAGGTGTGGCATCTCTTGCCGTGCGAAATTCGTGAATTCTTGTATTATAGCATTTCTAGAGTCTGATTCAAGATCTGTCGATGTTAGCGATGTTAGCATCGGATAAAGCATCGTCGACTTACATGGTGACGGGTATGGTGGCTCCGCGTCCGGGAATACTGTCTTGTATATTTGGAGCCACCTGTCTGACTCGGACAGACCTTTCAACCCTTTTCTACTTCTAAGCATCTCCCTCTGGTCTTGGTTAATGGCGTTCTGAGGCGGCCCGTGATCGACGCTCTCACAGGGCGGGTTGGAGTGCTGGTGTTGTTTCCAAGTCGCATCCTCGGAGAAGGTAATACCGCAACGTGTACACTGAAAGACTAGGTGGTCCCGGTATATGTGCTCCCTTCTGACTGTCAGAACTATACCAAACGCACGAGGCTAGAAATTTACGTACTTGACCCTAGATGTGTCTTTGAAGCCGCGCCTCTCGCACCGCGGAGACAAGTGAGGATGTTTCTTACCAAATGGGCAACCAAATTTTCGACCATCGTCTATACTTCCGTCCGAATACCTTGGCTTCTTCCCACGCCCCATAGAGGATGTATCGTCGTCATCGTCGTCGTCATCGTAGTCTTCTTGGGAACTGCTCGTCTTCCCTTTACCCTTTCGTTTATGTCCTGAATATGCCGAGCCCACTGCAGCTTGTTGGGGATCACTTTGTCTACCACCCTGCATTCCGCTTCCTCCTCCTGAGCCATATCCACCTTGAGCATACGTGTGCTCAGCCAACCATACAAGGAATTGGCCATAGACAGCACGCCTGAGGTCCAGCTTCTTGATGGAGGGGATGGTAGCTTCTTGCACACGTTCTACGGAAGTCCTTGGGGCATTATCACCATCCTGGTGAGACAGTGTCGATACTTCCGTTTTCCTATGCAATCCAGGATTTATGATGCACCATGGGCCTTCATTTCCATCTGTGCGTTCTAACCTGTTATCTGTGCCCTGGTTCAGTGAATTTGAGTGAAAATTCGAAGTACTGGATCTGCCATTTGAGGTATCCCAAGAGCGGACCGAGGTTGTCCAGAGATCTTCATCATCATGGTCAGCTTCTAGAAGAAACGTGGTTTGGTCTAATTGAATCTTTTTATCTGCCGTCAACTCTGTTGTGCTGGGCTCGGGAGAACGTTGGGTGTCATCCAGCCTTGAGTCGCGAGCCTTTGGGAACAAGTAGCTGAGTAGTCGTTCTGCCACGACTTGCTTGCGCGTCGTCGCTTTCAAATCGAGTTGTGAATAGGGGCGAGGCTCGGAAGATCCGGGATGTGTTTGTTCATTTGGCATATTGGGGTTTGTGTGGACGCAAGGCTTGAGGTCCGATGACTTAGCCATATCTACAACAGATAGGAAGAATCTCTTTGGTGAATATCGGGAATAGAGTCAGCACAGGTCAGATCAAGGACTTCCTATAGTAGCTATCGATTAGAAAGAATATCGTCCGTAACTGTTTGAATGGCAATGGGAAGAAGAAATTGAATTCGAATTGGCAAATCGCATAAATAAGATTGTAGTGAGTTATTCTCGCTGCGTATAACTCTACGATAAACACCAAAATCCTGACCATTCAGGAGGCCTCGTCGACGCCTGCTTACCTATGGCGGACACCCACGTAGCATTCCCTATTGTTGCCTAGAAAGAAGTCCTGTACTGCAGCAAAGTCCGGGGCCACCCCGCGGATAAGTCATCCAGTCTTTTTATAGCTTTGCTTGGACCGGCACTCAGCTCTGGTAGCAAAGTAGAAGTTGGGGGCCGACGCAATGACCATAGAAACAGCTCGGTCTCGAAAGGGCCGTTATCGCTACCGCTGTCTGACATACCGATTCTCAAGCTCGATAGAAACACGCGACCACTTATCTAGATTCTAGATTACTACGATTCGCTAGTCCTAAAGATAGTAGCGGTCCGGGTGCATATGTATAAATAACTTGTGAAGGATATTCGAGCTTTGGACATATAAACCTGCCTAATATTAGAAGATCATGAGGGGAATCTATATTGAGATGAAGTTGACATTCCGCAAGGCTCCAACGATAGAACGAGTAATGACGTTGGAAGAATGTCGAACGTAGTTTATTTACGTTCCAGTGTTTAAGGAGATTCTTTCAAAGGAATGCGTAACCCGACTGGCTCGGTCCATCGTGCGGAGGGTGCTTAGTAACATTATCAGGGTTCGCGGGGAAAGGCATGCAATAGAAGTCACAAGGCGCTATTCAACAGTAACCCCAATGGCTTCAAGGTTACTATTGCCACTGCTTTGGAGAAATATGGGGGACACATTGGCTGCTGGCATGTGAAGAAACGCTAAAGTGCAACGCTAAGGAAAGGAACGAGGGCTCCGGCTCCGACATGTGCCTCGGCCATTTTGTAGTGGAGTCTTCTGACATCAGCGTTAGCGGTTAGCGCATTAGAACTCCAAACTCGAGAAGTGCAAGCATCCGAGGTCCAATAGCTGCTTATACATAATCAACTTCTTTCTTTCACTGAGGTATAACCGTAAATTCTGTATCTACCTTTTCCAACCTCTCTTCCAACTGTACGATAAAAGCTATAGTCTGCTAGATCACTTCTCCATCATATACACATCATTACCATCGAAGAGAGTATCACGGTCAATTCCCGAACAAGAAATAAGCAATAATGGGTGGTGAGTACTTCACCTAGCTTGAATGAATTGTAGATATTACAATAACATAGTATACTGACGAATACGCCGAATAACAGCACTTGAGCGATTGACACAAATCTCGGGCCAGATCTCAGGCTCCAAGTCGGCAAGGGAGAAGCTGCTGCAGAAGAACCCAGATGACGTGAGTGGCCATGTCTCATTTCCCCTATTGACAATTGCAAAGCCACCCATTCTGGCATTAACCCCTCGACTCTGATGGAAGCTAACACACTCGACAAAAACAGATCGTAATAACGGCATGTCTTCGAACGGCGTTCACGAAAGGCGGCAAGGGCGGGTTCAAGGACACCCAGGCATCTGACCTGATGGCGGGAGCTTTGAAGGGCCTCCTAGAGCGCTCCAAAATCGACCCGGCGCTCGTGGAAGACGTCGTCGTGGGTGAGGTGCTGGCTCCTGGTGGTGGCGCCACCGAAATGCGTGCCGCAGCCCTTGTTGCTGGCCTTCCCGAGTCCGCCGCTGTCCGCACCCTTAACCGCCAATGCTCGTCCGGCCTACAGGCCTGCGTCGACGTCGCCAACCAGATTAAAGCCGGCATGATCGAGGTCGGCATCGGCGCAGGTGTTGAGAGCATGAGCTTACAGTACGGGTATGTCTCACTCATTCCCTCCTTTGGTGCAATAATCGCGTTCTGACAATTGCCCTTCTGTTTAGCCCTCAAGCCGTAACCGAGTTCTCCGAACTACTCGAGTCGCACCCCGAAGCCGCCAACTGCAAGGTACCCATGGGCGTACTATCCGAGGACATGGCGCGGGACCTCAAGATCTCGCGCGCGGACCAGGACGCCTTCGCCGCGTCATCCTACCAGAAGGCGCTCAAGGCGCAGCAAGCCGGCCTCTTCGACGAGGAGATCCACCCCCTCACCGTGAAGTTCACAGACCCCAAGAGCGACGAGACCAAGACCATCACCGTGAAGAAGGACGACGGCATGCGCCCGGGCATCACGGCCGAGTCGCTCAGCAAGATCCGCCCGGCCTTCGCCAAGGACGGCTCGATCCACGCGGGCAACGCGTCGCAGATCTCGGACGGCGCCGCCGCTGTGCTGCTCATGAAGCGGTCGACGGCCGAGCGCCTGGGCCAGGCCGTCCTGGGCAAGTTCGTCGCCGCCAGCGTCGTCGGCGTCAAGCCGCTGCTCATGGGCGTCGGCCCCTGGAAGGCCATCCCCAAGGCCCTCGACCTCGCCGGCGGCCTGTCCGTCGACGACGTCGACGTCTTCGAGATCAACGAGGCCTTCGCTAGCCAGTGCCTCTGGTGCGCCAACGAGCTCAAGATCCCCCAGGCCAAGATCAACCCCAAGGGCGGCGCTATCGCCTTCGGTCACCCCCTCGGCTGCACTGGCGCACGCCAGGTGAGCACGTTGCTGTATGAGCTCAGGCGCCGCGGTGAGAAGATCGGCGTTACGAGTATGTGCGTCGGCACGGGTATGGGTATGGCGGCGGTCTGGGTGGCTGAGTAAATATAAGTTATGGATGGTCATAAAAAGAGCTGTGTAGTACTGACATGTACTACACTTTGGAAGTCTCATTTACCCGGATCTTGGAATACCATCACATGTATGAGGGGCATGATCAGAGATAACCTTTAGGGGGTTCAAATAGCATTTGTGTACATTGTATCCCTACGGCGTTTAGTTTTATCGGATATGCCGTTACAAGTTACCTACATTGCCTCCAATTCTTTGGTGTTGAAACATACATGCGCTTGCTGCAGAACGTAACTCATGGTGAAGTCGAGAACTACCGCGTCATCTGTCTGAGGCGTGACTTACGCCAGCTAACGGTGGATGGCTCCAGATCGTTCATGATGGGCGCCAACGGGGTTTCATCTCCGCACTATGAAGATGAAAAGCCCTCGACGCGGCTGCCCAGCCCTCTTTCCTCAGCCAGCCGCACGATCTCGAATCCAACTGTGAGGTCCATAAGTCCCAACCCCACACTCTTATAAATAACATTGCCCGTGCTGAGCCAGCGCGCAAGGTGATCTTCCTGGCTATGTTGCCGCTGCTGCTGCTTGTGGCGATGGTCATCCGCGGCTCCCTGACTCGAGCTTCGGCGATGGTGGAAGGGTAGAGGCACGCCGACGCCGCTACTGCCCTTGCGGGTCGGGCTGCGCGACGACGAGCGCTTGCTTCCGCCAGATTCGGATCCGAAGACGGTCGACATGGCCGAGCCCGACGACGCCATATCCAGCTTGTCGAAGGACTCGCTTATAGACGAGGCCTCTGTCGAGCTTTGCGACGCGATCGATTCCTCTTCTTCTCTAGCTAGTCTGTGGATCATTACCAACTCCCCTAATCTGTATCATGTTAGTTCCCTCTGACGTATGGGATATAATGAATCATGCTAGGGACTCACTCAATGAGCTGCTTGGGTTTCAACCCTGCCTCCATAATCTCGCCGGCCTCCTTCAATGCGCCATCTAATGTATCCACGACGATGACTCCCCCTTCCGTCGCATGTTTATGATAATGCAAATGCCCGGGCGCATGAGGCCTGGTCGCTTGTAGTAGCAATTCTTGAGGCAGCTCACGCATCTGCTTCGTGTAACTCCCCACCGCCACGATCAACCTGCCTTTCCTACGCCCCTCATGATTCGTAAGGATGCTCGAGTCGAATAAAGCCTCGGTGCTGGGCGTACAACAGTAGATGACGTCCGCCGCCCTAAGGTGCTCCTTTTGCAGCCTATCATATTCTCCGTAGCCCGGGGTGAGGAGACTAAACTGTGCTTGCTCCCAGCCTTCGCGCTGCTTTATGTCTTGAGGGATACCGTAGATTTTCTTAAACATGCCCCTCGCATTCTCGCTAAACCGCCGGTTGATGATGTACACTTGGCGGATGGTGTCACCCCGTAACATAAGTGCGAGGCGGATATGCCAGTACGCTTGCAACCCGGAACCGAAAACAGTTAACGTCCGGACATTAACCCGCTTAGTAAGAAGACACGAGGAAGCGAGCGCGGTGCGGAAAGCGGTTAATGTTTGCGCGTGAAGGAAGCCTATTGGAGGTCCCAGAGGCGAGTAAAGGGTTACCGAACCGGTGGGTCTGATAGCCGGAAGTGAGGGATCAGCGGTCGGTGATGATACTGTCACAACTACAGAGCCGTTAGCTCGGGCGCATTCAAGATGGCCAATATAAGCGACTTGGTGTGGTTGACTAACCTTTTACCGCATGACCGAGGGCACTAAAAGACGGCATGAAGAGCGTAGTAGCGCCGGTAGTACTAGAATGTACCGACGTCCGTTCGGGTTGGTGGACGACGCCGTCGTGTATCGACTGCGTGCCGGTTGAGTACTCGTGAAGGGCATTTCTGAGGGTTCCGATGAACCCCTGGGCCTCTTCATGGCTCAGGCTTTCTAACAGACCTCGAATCTGCTCATCAGAAAGGACTGTTAGAGACATGACTCCGGCTTCGGAATTCAACCTTGGGCGAGCACAGTCCTACAGAGGGTGAGTTAGATTGAGTTGCTTGCAACTAGACAATTAGGTCTGTACGATGTCGTGTGGGTATAGTTCGAGGAGTAATAGCAATGACATTAGCGATCCATCAGTGGTTTGTTCTTGTGAATTGCGCAAATGGGTGTATTAGATGAACTCTAAGGAATCTATCTCCAAGTCGAAGATAAGTTGCTCGTGTGAAAGAAAGCCGACCCTCGGTAACGAGAATTCGAGGCTTGGCTGAGCCCAACGCGCACCCACACCCCCTTCATTCTTTACTGTCAATAATAAAATAAAAAGTGTATGATTCCTTTATAGCGCCATCGCATCTTGGCGTTGACACATCCCTTTCACCCACCCCTAAATCCGAGAAAGGGAGTTAGGACTTCTGGGGCGCGCCAATAGATGTTGTAAAGACTTGGAAACTCGCTATAATTGGCGCCAATTAAATACCTCCGTGTCCTTACCAAGCTGGTGGCACCGCACCTGTACCTACCTCAACCTTACCTGCAGAAGGACCTATACAGGAAGCTACCCCGCTATCGTAAGACCCTCAAGGTTAACTTTAGCACAAGGTGACGTAGAACGAGGAGGGGCAAGCTTGGCAGCTATGGGGGTTTTGAGGCTTGGGGGATGGAGATTCAATTTAAATTAACTCATTGACATAACAATGGAAACCCCACGAAGATAGATTAATTAACCAACCAACCAACCAACTTCAGAGTCAAAACACATGGTCGAGATACTCTAGATTTCCGGCCACGAATGCAAGATATATGATATATTCATTCCTCCAGACCAATCAGTGCTCAATGCTATTATAAAAGACGACCTAGTCGTACGGAATATGTTCCTAACCCCCACTGGATCCGCCCATCCTAACCAGACCAGATTGACGAATACCGTCGTCACTGTAACCTAGACTTTTCGAGCTTCCAAGCCTAAATCTAGAGCTCTCCCGAAACTCTTTGAACGCCGCCAAGGTCCTTGTCCTACCTAAGGTACCTGTCCAGGGCCAGTTAACTCTTGCCAAACTGGCCTCCCTCGCCTGAATGCTTCTTCTCCCGTTTGCCACGCCATGCCATGCCGAGATCACACCAAATTTGAAGCCAAGACATCGCATATTTTGTAACAACCTAGCCAGGCCGAAAACACCGCAACCAGAACCGCCGCCGCCGCTCCTTCAGGCAACCTGCATGCCAGCGCCGTCCGTCCTAAAGACGAGCATGGCATGTTTGCCCCTGACCACAGCGTCGCCATTGACGCCCGGCAGGCCGTGATGTCCACCACCCTTAACAGTGCCGAAGCCAAGGTCGCGGATGCGGCCAGACCCGATGTCGAACAGCGTGCCGTGGACCTGGAGGTCTCTCTCGGCGATGGCGTCCTGGATGTTGGGGTTGGCCATCAAGACGTTAACGCCAGCCTCGACGTTGAGCTCCGCGATGCGTATGGCGCGCTCCTTCTCGTTGCGGATAGCCGCAAGCTCTTCTTTATGAGCGTTACGCACGGCCTTGAGGGGCACTAGCCACGTGTCGAGCACACCGCCGACGCGGTTGTCGCTCAGGGCTGCAGCGGCACCTCCGCACGCGCTGTGCCCGCACAGCACCACGTGCTTGACCTTGAGATGCACGACCGCATACTCGATGACCGCCGACGTATTGATGTCAGTCGGCGAGATGATATTGGCGATGTTGCGGTGCACGAACACATCACCCGGCTGCAGGCCCAGGATCGTCGTCTCGGGACAGCGCGAGTCTGAGCAGCCTAGCCATACTATTTCGCGGCACGTTTGGCCAAAATTAGCCGTTTTTATCCTCCCTCTTAAGAGTTATTTTAGAGTTGTGCCACTGATTCACAGGCACGAGATCTCACAACCCCCCCACAGAAACTGTGCGCGGCAGGATCTTAGCATCTCGGATACCAAGAGTCCAAGACCATGCTAAGGATCTGTTGAGTGGGTCTTCCCTCGTCGCGCCGCTCAACAAAGGTATGGTACCTAATATACCAAGGAAATACCAAGGGAAACCGGAAAAAGGAGATAAATACGTACGGATTGCGGGAGACTGCCCCGAGGCCAACTTAGGGAAGAAGTCTGGGTTCTGGTGAGCTTTGTAGCCGGACCAGGCTTGGTTCGAGCTCAACGCGTAGGCGAAGGCATCTTCTGCGGCCATGGTAAGCAAACGAACCGCTATTCCGCGCGAAGTAAACAAGAGTTCCAATCCAATCCTTCGCGAATCTCGGAATCTCTCCAAAAAGATTTAAGCGTAATTTTAGGAGATGCCGGTGTCCACCAACCCCTGTGGATCCAGATCTAGATAGGAGTTCGGTCCTCTCCTTTTCCTTGGCGGGGTAGATAGGGAGGGAAGGGTGACAGGTAAAGTAGAAGAAGACGTACGCTGAAGAGGAGCAGGCATCTCGAAGCCGTGCGACGCTTGGTTGCGCCCTTTTTATATCGGGGGAGGAATGCGTACGTATGAATAAGAGCCCACGAAGCGGCACGACAGGAAAAAAGCCCCCCTTCAAGGCGACTGTGACCGCGAGTGCGAGTGGACGCGGGATGGAGGATATGAGCGAATTAGGAAGTCCCAAGCCCAATCAGATCTGGCGGCTCGCCCACTCGTCCACACCACCAAGAAGGATTTACTGTCTTGTTTGTCTCTCGCCTTGGTAATCGCGACCGAAACTCCCTTGTGTCCGAGTCGAATTTTATCGCTCTCGGCTTTGCTTAGTCGGTGATCTCTCGGAGGAGGCCGTGATCGTACGGAGGTGGTGATGGCACGAGGGAGTTATGTGAGACTAACGCAGGTATGGATGTGGGTAAGTAAGATAGGTAACTAGATAGGGAAAGGTTGTTTCGACTGCTTATTGTATGGGTGTATAGTCGTCGAGGCAGGTTGTCAAGGTAAGAAGTTTATGAAATGTACAGAAACGAAAAAAGGGAATAGGACACGTAGGTAAGCTATGTAATATGTAAGACAGGTCTCAAGGAGGAAGCAAGCCTCGAAACGACGATAACAGTAGTAATGACGGCGAGAGGCTGACGGATCCAGCGTCAGCAGAGCTGCAGCTACTGAGGCTTTAATAGGGATCACACGAGACGATCTGAGAAGAAGAGACGACAGATAGGATCGGTTTGTCCGGAGTCCGGGGTAGGAGATATGACAAGCACAGGACGGATCTGAGCTCTTTTCTACTTTGTCTGTCAGTCAGTCCTCTCCGTCATACACGTATGTACATACATAACCGACTTGCATATGTCCAGCCTTAGTACTTTGTTATACGTAGTATGTACTTTATTCCTTCGCCCCCTATATTTGCTCCTACCCAGAGCTTACGTACATAACATACCGTATTACCTTATCTACGTACATGACAAGGGTAGACAGGGACAAAGACATCGCCGTGTGTTCTGAGATATACATACCTACCAACACAGACTGGTGTGAAACTCCCATGTCACAGCGCGCGACATGGAGCTATACCCGGGCATGGGGAGCTCCAATACCTGAACTACCATGCGCACGCCGCTACGCTACCGAGGAAGTATCCCCGAAGGAACCAATAGCCAAGCAATCATTCGCTGCGGTCCAACAGAGCCCCCCTGCCAGGAACCAGGGCGGTGCCGCATCTAATAGAAAGCGGTGAGAGCTTTGGGGGTGAGGGGGAGCGCCCTATCATGAAGGGAACCGAAGGGATCTCATCTCAAACGCGGCGAACATTGATGTGCCTCCTGATCGCCTTCCCTAAAATATATGTTTGTTATGTTCCCTTTATCTGTCAGCTTCTGTGCAGTCGGGAAGCTTGGATAGCTTGAACGGTCCAAGTCGGAGACCCAGCGCTTAGGAACGTTTTATGTATCATTGCTCGTTTAGGCCCCGGAAATGCGACGCTGCAACGACAAGACCTTGCTCGGCTCGGCTTGACTATCCCCATACGGTAACCTTTAAAACCTAATACAAACCTACCGATACCAAGACATTCAATTTCTTTATGTGAGTACCAAGACACCTTGTAGACTTGGCTCTTAAATAGTTCGGCATAGAAAGATTTCACTGGACTGGACTAGACTGGGGCAATTAATTGATTAATCATTGTCACATTGGTCAGCAGCGAAATTCTGGAGAAGGGGTAAGCTTTGTGCAAATCCATTCGGTTGGTATTCCATTTTACCTCCTCCAACGCCGGAACTGTGCATATCTAGAAAAATCGTGACCCGTGACCAACTGGCATGCTTAGACCTTAGACCTTGATAGCAGTCTCCAGCGCCTTCTTCTTCTTCTCGATGCGCTTGTTGGCCTTGGCACCCATGATACCACCACCCCATGTTCGTCGGGCGTTCTCAGAGCCAGCGAGGTAACCATCCTTGATAGCAGTAACGAGCTTGGAGAGCTCGTTCTTGTCCTCGGATCGGACCTCAGTGATGGCGAGGACGGCAGCGGTCTAGATATTATTAGTCAAGATGCACTTATTATGCGAGATTGTGCAATGCCTCAAAATGCTTACCTTCTTGTGGACAACAGTTCCAAGACGAGCCTTGCCCTTGATGATGGCGTAGGGGACACCCATCTTGCGGCAGAGGGCGGGGAGGAAGATGACCAGCTCGATGGGGTCAACATCGTTGGGGATCAGGACGAGCGAGGCCTTCTTGTTCTCGATCAGACCAACAACGTGGTTCAGACCGAACTTGACAGCGTAAGGCTTCTTGCTGACATCCTCCTTCTTCTTGCCCTCCTTGATGGCGGTGGCCTCTTTGACCAATCGCTCCTTCTTCTCGGCCTTAGACTCAGGACGGTACTTGTTGAGGAGCTTGAAGGCCTGGGCGGCGGTGTTGCGATCGAGGACATGCTGGAATTGGGAGATTGCCGGCGGGACCTTCAGGCGCATGTTGATGATCTTCTTCTGGCGCTGAAGACGGACATACTCGGGCCACTTCACCATACGCGAGAGGTTGCGCTTGGGCTGAATGTCCTGGCCGATACCGAAGTTTCGGGGTCGCTTCTCGATGAGAGGGTTCTGGTTCAGATGTCAGCATCACTTTGGAGTCAACAGAAGAGGGAAGGTGATGATCTTTATACGAACCTTGGGGGTCTTCTTGGTCCCCGCCTTGGAGGCGAACGGGGCCGGGGCGGCCTTCTTACCGGTCTTGGGAGGCTGTCATTGAGAAGAAAGACATCAGCAAATGTGTTCCATTGACTGTAGTCTTTCTTGAACTCTAGAGAGGTAATCGCGAGTGGCATCTCTGCACACTGCGCGAAAATCTCAAGCCAATTCCTCACCCGCGTCCGAAGACGACAAGCGGAAAATAGACAACTCGACAAGCGAGCGCCATTGAAATAATGATTGAGTGCAAGAGCACATAAATATCGGATATCAGGAGCTTACCATGTTGATCGTTGGGTGTGTGGTCGTGATGGATGAAAAGAAGCGACCAAGTCGAAAGGTGTGAAGAGTAGAAGAAACTACGTGAAAAGTTGCGAACTGGAGGAAAAATAATATTGTGCGTAGGGTTCTGCGGTAGGCGGTAAAAGGTCGGCAAATAAATAGTAGGCTAGATTCGAATGAGCTTAGCTCGCTTTGCCCCTCTACCTTGTACCTTCAATTGTATCCAACCTTGAACCCCACCAAGATTCTTCATGAAAGTTTACGCCCAATAAGTTGAGTCAGCATCACGAAAGCTTCTCTATTTCTTATTTCTTCTCAATCATTACATCCGGTTTTATTTCTTCCCATCATAAGATTGCGTAATATCTCGTGGCTTTTCTTAAAGACGGGAATACGGTAGAGGATGCCACCAGCACTTTGCGCTGTCTGTAAGACAGAGCGAGCTTTAATCAAGAGACCCAAGAACCACCAGAAACTCTGCAAGGGTTGCTTCATACAGATATTCGAAGACGAGGTGCACCACACAATAATCTCGTCCCAGCTATTCTTCCCAGGAGAGAAAGTCGCTATCGGCGCATCCGGCGGCAAGGATTCAACCGTTCTAGCTTCGGTTTTGAAGACTTTGAATGAGAGGCATAACTATGGTGTTGATTTAGTGCTGCTTAGTATTGACGAGGGTATCAAGGGCTACAGAGATGACTCCCTGGAGACTGTCAAGCGTAACGCAGTGCAGTACGACATGCCACTGAAAATTGTGGGATACGACGAACTGTACGGCTGGACTATGGATCAGGTCGTTGAGACTATTGGCAAAAAGGGCAACTGCACATATTGTGGTGTCTTCCGACGGCAAGCTCTGGACCGAGGCGCAAAGATCCTAGGGATTAAGCATGTTGTTACCGGTCATAATGCCGATGATGTCGCAGAGACCGTTCTGATGAACCTCCTCCGGGGAGATTTACCGCGTCTGTCAAGGAGTACGAGCATCGTTACCGGAAGCGATGCTAGTGAAGTCAAGAGGAGCAAGCCTCTCAAGTACTCATATGAGAAGGAGATTGTGCTATATGCACACCACAAGAAGCTTGACTATTTCAGTACCGAATGCATCTACAGCCCGGAGGCCTTCAGGGGGAGCGCCAGAAGTTTGATCAAGAATCTAGAGAAGGTCCGTCCTAGCGCCATATTGGACGTTGTTCGGAGTGGCGAAGACATAGCGAGGCTAGTCCCTGGAGCTACACAAGATTCTTGTTGCAACGGGAAGGTTAAGTCACATCCAACGACCGCCGAGGATGACAACATCGGCGGTTGTGGTTCAGCAAATGGTCGTACAAATGGTGGCGAAATGGCCGCAATGGAAAAGCAACTTAGGGAAAACGAAGCTGCAGAAGGCGCAGAACTCGAAACAGAGGTCACAGTTAAAAAGATTGAAGGTCAACGCCACGACAGATCGAATCAGGCCAATAACCAACAGAAGACAGCCAGCACCACTCTCCCTATCAGGTTAAAGCAAAAGCTGGGCACCTGTGAGAAATGTGGCTATATGTCGAGCCAGAAGTTATGTCAAGCTTGTATGCTTCTCGAGGGTTTGAATAAGAACAGGCCAGAAATCACGATATAGATCTGGGATGGGCTGGTGTTCCGGTAGACTTGGACATGATAGAATAGGATTGGTATGATACCCCAAGCAAAATGACCAATCAATGATTACCAGAGAATGATTCAATATCAGATGCTGTCTTTCGTAGGCTTTGTACAAGTGGTTGCCCGTCGCAAATTGTGTCTTCCTTTCCCCGTCTCTCTCCTTCCGTCTACGTAAAGCGCTTCTCAACCTATACAATATGTAAGTATTCCGAACATATCCATAGTCAGGGAAACCTGCCTTCCAAGGGTTGTTCAACTCGAAGCCTGCCGGTGCTAGGGGCGCATCACTCTGTCCTCGTAGGAATCCAGTCAATCGGCGGTCTCGTTCCATCACTATAGTAACTCAGGTCAGATTTTCCCAACTAGAACCAAATGCCTCGTATCGCAGGTTTCCGTACTTTGTCTGTCCCATTGGTCTATTGACCGTCTCGCTCTCTTGCCGCCGTTCTGCCAGTTTCTGAATTTTGAAAGTCCTGCACCGGTCGCGCCAAACATCTATCCAACCTTAGTCTCTGTGGTTTTCTGCGACATGAGCTTGTCATCGAGTGGGAGTTCTTACGGCTAGGATGATTCCGTAGGGAATCAGCGCTTCGAAGGGGATGGCCATTGCGAGATTGCAGACTTATGCTACAATAAAAATTAATATTATGGCATGAAGCTGTTTCCGAGAGAGATATAATCTTACAATTATGTGTTAATCGTTGCGTTTTACTTATAATTGCTTCGTGAGCCCCGTCAATCTACAAACATCTCGCGATTGTATGACGGGATCGAGTCCGAGCCGATATTGTGGCCTGAGGCTTAAAACACTTGAGTTTATTTTTATGTAATCACAGCAAAGCTTAGGTAGGCAACTTAACT
The DNA here is from genome assembly GCA_022578875.1 of Hypoxylon crocopeplum. Classification (NCBI taxonomy): domain Eukaryota; kingdom Fungi; phylum Ascomycota; class Sordariomycetes; order Xylariales; family Hypoxylaceae; genus Hypoxylon; species Hypoxylon crocopeplum. The sequence goes on from MU399584.1 coordinate 313,057, forward strand.
CCATGGTCCAAGCTTTATCGATTGATTCTTTCCTGCACGGAATAGAGCTGACTAATATGTGGAGCACTGCACCTTCATCAACTTCGCCCATCTTAGATCCACCGTCACCAAGCCGGCAACTCATTATCGCAACGTGCGCATTCACGACTGCCCAATGCACCTTCCGTGTCTCTCTCTTTCCACGAGAATAACGCGTCGATTCCCTCTCCAAACCATATTCTATTACTACGATAACATAACAACCCACTCGTTACCCGACTCTGGCGCGTTCAGTCATCGAAGTTTACCGAATAAACTTCCCGATCCAACTTCCAGGCATTTGATCAAATGTCTTGGGTATCTCCAACGTCCGAACTCATAAATATCTTGCCTCTTTCCCTACTGGACCCTCGACGTTGGTAGACCTTCCCGGCCTCTCGCGACAGGCATGCGACGAGACTCTTAATGACGCGAAACGGCACAAGTTGGAGGCCTTGGAACATCCCCTTGCCACCAGTGGTTTGCGCAACACCCTCTGGCGTGTGTAATAGTTCCTTCCGAACGATTCCTATCCACCTAGACCTCCGAATTCAGTAAGGCAATGGCCAATACGCAGCTTATGCAAGAAGAGCTGCAACAAAGTGTAGTCCTGTCCGAAGAGGATGCCGAGTTCGAGGAGGACTTGCTAAACGACGCAATGATGATCGACAGTAGCGTTCCTCTACCGGAAGGCAGTTCGGCGGAGGAGCAGTTTATACCACCCGAGCACAATCAAGATGAGGCTGGCGATTATGGTGAAGACGATGACACCGAACTCGGCGTAGTACCCGTAGGTGACGTCGTCCCAGAAGACGACGAAGAGGACGAGTTGGAAGATATACCAGCCGAAGACGATGTACATCAGGACGAGGAGGAGTCCAGCAGTGACGACGACCACATCCATGATGATGAGGATGCTTTTGACGTTGACGCCGAGGGGGAGGAAGATGAAGATGACGCAGGCCAGCCTCACGCCGATCCGAATGCAGCTTCCAGTGACGATGACGATGCGGAAGACGAAGCTGCTGAAGAAGACGACGAAAACGAAGGGGTCGGCGCAGTCAAGATTAAACCTGGCGATACCGACGAAGAGAGTGAGAGTGAAGACGAAATCAGCTTAGCGTCGGGCTCCAGTGATCGAGAATCCGCCGCGGAGTGGGATGAAGTCGTCGAAAATGAAGAAGAAGAGGAAGAGGAAGATTCCGACGTCGCTGATCCGAACAACTGTATATTCTGTAAGAAGGATGAAGAACACGATCCGGCGGAGGAATTCGAAGCTTACCTGACTTGCAAAGGCTGTGGTGAGCACGGTACGTGTTGTATTTGCCTACAGATTTGAATGGGGATCGATAGTCTGACTTGTAATATTCTAGCTCATCAGCAATGTGCCCGCGACGAAGGAGCTCTCGATGAGAAAAACAGTAAGTTTTCCACACTGCTTGTTATTCCACTAATCATTCCATGACTGACCTAATCAAACAGATGCATCAAATTGGAAATGCCCAGATTGCGCTGGCGAAGATGCGGGTTCTGACTTAGATGCCGGATCGGATCGTGAAAATGCAGAAGTTGATCACGATATGGAGTTAGACGGCGACGTTGACGACAGTGACTTATCTCCCACATCCACTAATCGATCATCCGCTCCCAAGATCGCTCGGGATCTTCTTCCTTCTCAACGCGGCTTGAATAAGCCTGATTCACACTCCGTCTTTAATCAGCTAGTTCTCGACGAAGACCCTATGGATGGTTCGCGAGTCTTAAGAAAGAGAAAGACGTCATCAGCTGAGGCTGACGAGGAAGTAATGTTGTTGCGTAAGCGGAAAAAGAACACCCCAGATGAATCTGTCGGGGATGAAGCAAACTCGGAGAAAGCGAATGCGGCGGAAACATCCGCTAGACCACGGTCGGGGCGCTCCCTGCGTCACAAAGCATCAAGCACAGAGGCCCTCTGCACTATCGTCAAGCAGTCACGATCGAGCCTGATTGTTAAGTTGCGAGTAGATGCTACAGAATTGCATAAGCTTTCACACCGCCCAAAGTCGCAGAGAAAACGACCTGGTCGGGCAGCCCCATCCCGATCCTCTCGATCGTCCAGGAATGCCACAACGACACGAGCTGCGGCCGTTGCAGAACCATTACCAATGGCTCCATTCTTCCCTTCGAGTTATTCCCAGCCTTTCTACTCGTTCTATGACAAAGAGACGGACGAGCTCAAAAGCAAGCCGTATGGCGGCATTTTGACGGAGGAACAAGCTGACACAACGAAGACGCTACCCACCAAGGATGATCGGCGTCGGTTTGACGAGGCAAAACAGAAGGCCGAAGAAGAGTGGAGGAATCGATTGCTTGCTATGCAAGCCGAAGCTGAAGTACCAGTCAAGAAATCGAGAAAGGCTTCTGGTCCCGCTAGCCAGATTGAATGCATCGAGTTCGGTGGGTGGGAAATCGATACTTGGTACGCAGCTCCGTACCCTGAGGAGTATAGCCGCAATCGGGTTCTGTACATCTGCGAATTCTGCTTGAAGTACATGAATTCGGATTACGTCGCGTGGCGGCACAAGCTCAAATGCTCCGCAAAACATCCTCCGGGCGACGAGATCTATCGACACGGGTCAATCTCATTTTTCGAGGTTGACGGTCGAAAGAATCCTGTCTATTGCCAAAACCTTTGTCTCTTAGCCAAGCTCTTTCTCGGATCCAAGACACTATACTATGATGTCGAACCCTTCTTATTCTATGTCCTTTGCGAGTACGACGATCTCGGCTATCACTTCGTCGGCTACTTCTCCAAAGAAAAGCGTGCGAGCAGTCAGAACAACGTGAGCTGTATCCTCACGCTTCCCATCCACCAGCGCAAGGGCTATGGCCATCTACTCATTGACTTCTCGTATCTTTTAACGAAAGTGGAAGAGAAGACTGGTTCTCCCGAGAAGCCGCTGTCTGACATGGGCCTCGTTTCGTATCGGAACTATTGGAGGCTTGTTCTTTGCAAGTACCTCAAAGACCACATGTCGGAGGATAAATCACACAAGAAGGGCTTAAGTATCCGGCAGATATCCGACGACACAGGAATGACTCCTGATGATGTAATCTCAGCCCTTGAAGCCCTTCGTTTCCTCGTTCGGGATCCTGTCACTCAGGTCTATGCGTTTCGTGTGGATCTAGCCTACTGCCACAAAGAAGTCTCGAAGTGGGAAGCGAAGAAGTATGTTAAGCTAAATCCCAAAACCCTCACCTGGACACCGTACGTCATGGGCCGTAGCAACGCTACCAACTTCGAATTGGGACCAGCTCTAAATACAATCGCTCCTCGCGAGGAGGACGAGGAAGTTAAGGCCGTCCAAACCCTCGCAGAGAGCGGTATTGCAACCGGAGATTTCGCTATCACCGAACCCACTGTCCAGAAACCGCCTGTCCGAACTGAGCCATTCGTTCTTGAGTCAACGGAACCAAATGACAATGCTCTTATCGAAACCAAGGAAGATGTGAAGACTAACGGTGTTGGCAAAGAAAACACCGAGAATCCTAGAGATCACCAGGAGGAATCGGCCGCCTCAGCTGGTGTTGCCCTGAGTGTCCCAGATGATGAAAATAGCTGGCTTAAGGCATACGATATTATTCCAGTCAGCAGATTCCAAGTCTTCCCTCCGATAAACAACAGGCGCACAGCTATGTCGCGCCTCACCTCTGCTCTCTCTAGACCGCCGCCGCCGCCGCGTGTTCCCCCTTCGACATCTCGCCGAGTTGCACGACCTAAAGCTCGCCGCTCTACCGGCACTGCTAGCACTCGGAAGGCTGCTCCAAAGGCAAGCTCTAGTAAGCGCAAGCCCGGCGGCACTGGCAGGGGTCCTGGTCGCTGGCCCAAGGGTACCAAGAAGAGCGACTACGGCAATGCGGATAGCGGTCCTGGTCTGCCACCGGCGTGGATCGAGCGAGAGAAACAACGACAGGCAGTGCTAGGGACGCCCAAAGGATCTGAGGAGAATACGCAAGACACTGTCCAGGTACAGGTTGCGGAGGCTAGCAGGAGCCAGAAGGGCAAGCAATCAACCGCGATCTCTGCTAGACTCGAGATCACGGCTGATACTGGTGCCGGGACCGGAGCTGCGCTATCGAACGGTATTGGTGATGATGTCGTTATGGGCGAGGCCAGCACCAGCCTGGAGGGCATCAGTGCAGAGACGGAGCAGACGTAGGAAGTACGATGGGCGTGGGGACAGCAGTGTCTTCCACATTTGCATGCGTGCGTGTGTTGCTTTGTAGAACTTAAGTTATGTACAGTATAGGGGCTTTTTACGAACTTCGCAGGAGTTCTTATTGCGGCAGGCGGGCAGACAAGCAGGCAGCAGGACGCTGATGTTTTAGGAGGCCGACCACAAAATTATAGGGATGGCGTTTGGCGAAGGCGACGGCGAAAGATAACTTCCATCCCAGAAGGCTTCAGGTCGTTATGGAAATGCTCTGCTAGATACCTACCATTGATCTTTTTTGACTTGTGCGGGTATGCGGTTCTTTTTCTCGTGAGGTGTTCAGAGGTGGTTCAGCGTGAAGGGATGCATTACTCTGGGAGCTCTGGTTCGCTACGTGAATGATAGATAGGTAAGTTAGGATCTTGCTAAGAGCTAATAGTCATATATACCTGGTAGGTAGTTACAAAGGGCATTATGAGCTCGCTGTTGTAGTTTTACTTAAAAGCTCGGCACAGCTCTTAAGTATGCCATCGATGGCCTTCTCTGTTGGAAGTAGCTTGTTGCTTCGCCTTCCCACCTATAGGCTTACAGTGATCTTAAATGTACTCAGTATTTTCTCTTCTGGTTTGCACAGTTTTCTTCTCATTATCTAAGGTTAGTCTCAAAGTGAAAGTTAGATGAGCTGTTCTCTCACAACTATTATCGTGGGTAGACTGATACTCGAGGCTCTACGGAAATACATCATGGGAATTACATGAAAGATATAGTATTTATTTTCGTTTGCATACAGTTACGGGAATCTCATTACACATGTTTGGCAGGCTTAGTATTTCAAGTTTAGTAGAGTGACAGGTGAATTCTTGGGTTAGCTTCGTATAGCTGGTAACTTAGACTTCTAAAGAATTGAACATGCCGAGCTTCAAAGTCTTCGGATCTTTCAATTTGAGAGTTTACCATATCACTACCTACCGTATACGAGGTATACTTCGCAGGCCCCATTCTCCGTATAAGTGCGAATTTACTCAGGGATAAAATTAAAACTGAAGTGGCAGTAGTTACTAATATCGATAATACAAATGGCAGTACACTTATCCTTTGATAAATTTTTTTATGATTTTCTATCGTTTAGAGCACTGAATATAGACAACTTTATCTGCTACTATGGCGTTGCTAAGAGTCGTCATCTTTGTCTCCAAGAGTAGAAGAGTGAGTCTCTTTAACTGCATAAGTCAATGTGTCATGCATATGCCTAAAGCAACTGAGGGGATGTTTCAGCCTCGCTGACAAGGAACCCCTTTAGGCCAATTAATACGAGCGCGGCTAAAGTTGAACTTGTCTATTTCCTCCGTTTCAATTCCAACACGAACACGTGAGAACCTCACACTCAACAGGTGTCTCCTTCTATCCCTGATTACTCGGGCATATAATGGCCTCGCTGGTTCGAGGTACCTAGCCAGCGGATTGGGCAGTTATTGTTTTTTGGAAGAAGCGTCGTAACTCGAACTTAGTAATGTCGGGCCACGTAATCTCGATGCTGGTGCTCTTGGCCCTGCACCAACTTCTCATCTCCCCCGTCGTCGCATACACGGCGCTATCGGATCATTTCCTCAAACTAGTACCGTCCGGAGGTGACGATTTCGATATTGAAAACGGCAAGCTCTTGGCTCCGATATTAATCCCGCGAGTCGCCGGTACCCCGGGTCAGACAGCAGCCCAGCAGCATTTTGTGAAATTTTTTGCAGAGGAACTACCGGATTGGAGTATCGAGTGGTTCAACTCGACGTCTACTACTCCTGTCACGGGGGATAGACAGATCCCGTTTGCGAATTTGTTATTCAAGAGGGAACCGCCGTGGGTCCGGGAGGGGCAGTCGAATCTACTGACGCTCGTGGCTCATTACGATAGCAAGATCTATCCTGATGGGTTTATCGGAGCTACCGACAGCGCCGTGCCTTGCGCTATCTTGATGCACGTTGCGAGGACCCTCGATAAGTTTGTCTCACAGATGCACGACGAGATGTCTGCATTGGGCGAAGGAGGAACTGTCCCGATGGATATGGGTGTGCAGATCCTCTTGCTCGATGGGGAGGAGGCATTCCGGGCTTGGTCAGATACTGACTCCCTATATGGGGCGCGGTAGGTTCATACCTAACCTTCATAGGTATCTTACAGAGCGTAAGAAGAACTGACAATCACGTAGAGCTCTAGCAGAGCAATGGGAGAGCTCGACGCACCCAGCCATGTCGTTCTACCGCAACCCGCTGGATCAGATCAGCATGTTCGTGCTGCTAGACCTCCTGGGGTCTGCTAACCCCACGATACCGTCTTTCTTCCAGACGACGCACTGGGCATACAAGGCCATGGCCACGATCGAGGATAGGATGCGCAAGCTAGGGCTTCTGGAGTCGACTCCGCAACGCTCCTTTCTCCCCGACCTCGAGAAGAAGGCGACGACTTTCTCTCGGGGATATATCGAGGACGACCACAAGCCCTTTATGGCACGTGGTGTCCCGATCTTACATATGATAGCTTCCCCTTTCCCTCGTGTGTGGCACACAATGGATGACGACGGCGCACACTTGGACATGCCGACTGTACGTGACTGGTCTAAGATATTCACGGCGTTTGCGCTTGAGTGGTTAGATATGATGGAGGTTGAACCTAAGGAAGAATGAGACAGAGTTACATGTTATAGAAAATAGACTGTTTGTCTATCTGAACTATGTATATAAGACCAAGTCAATGCATACATAACCTTACCACAAATAAACATGGAATACATGTAGTAATATAATATGCGCACCATCTTCTTGACTGGGGCTATTTAATACTGGTCACCAGTAAGCAGAAGTATAAAGATTCTGTGCATAAGAGACGCATGAAGATCAACTTGAAGGGTTCAATTGAGATTGATGACTCCACATCATACGTCATGCTCGACTCAAAGAATGGGGTACCTGTAACCGCCTGCATACGAGTATCGTCGTACAGATGCAGTTACAACATGACCATGTACCTACATATAGTCGTAATGCAGGCATGTACAGGAATAATTCGTACCACGTATGAGAGGGGAGAAAAGTACCTAGGTACAATATGGCTGGGCGCACTGACCAACAGAAAGCCCGCACAAGATGCTTCCTGCCGCGTCACAATGGCCACCTTAGTCCACCCGAGTGGGAGGGAAAAAGGAGCAGGTGGACGGACAAGCCCGCTGGAGTTTGGCGCGAACTGGTACATTAGTACAGGGCATAAAACCCACCTAGCAGGGGACCATTGAAGTCTCTTGACTCGATTCTCCAAACACTGACTTTTTCCCCTTTGCTACAACCACCTGCAGACAGAGACAATCTGAAGATACAATAATAATTCCTGACTCTTTTCCTTTTCCTCTTCATTGTTAGTCTCGTTCCGTAATCGCATTTTTATTATTGAACGTTGTTTTTTTATTTTCAAAGCGAGTGAGAAGGGAATACCATACCGCGCGTACCTCATTGTCATCAATTCTTTAATAGTGCAGGTAATCTGCCCAAGCCCCAGCCCCAGCTGACTGAAGGTATCGGTCTGGTTTCGTGGTGCCAAGCCCACCCATTACGCCCATTACGCCTGTATCGACGTGTACGGGCAGCTTGGGCTCCCCTCCCCAAACTTCGTCTAGTCAATCAATTAAAAAGTTTCCCTCTTAATCATCCACCCAACCTCTCCCTGTACAGAATCCCTTCTTTTAATCGCTGTCGAGTGTTAGTGTTGGAGGTCCTTAAGCTGCTCTGCTGCTAGTCACTGCCTCATCCTGAGTCGCAGGCAGAACTTGCAGTTGAGACTACCACTGGCTCCTGTTTGCGTCGTTAGGTTGATCAGTTTGCGCCAAGTTTGGTCCTGAGCAATAATCCACCGGTTGGATTGCGCTTTCGTCGCGCCGACCACCTTGCGATCGTACCATCCCGCTCCTCACCACACAACGACGACTCTTCCTCGCCTCTCCTACCCTAACCATTATCGCCTCTACATATCCTAGTTCCCTCCCATCCCGAGAATACCGCCAAGATGTCTAAGGTTATCAGAAGTGTGAAAAATGTCACCAAGGGCTACTCCAGTGTCCAGGTCAAAGTGCGCGAAGGTCCGTACATCACAGCAATACGCCACCGATCCATGGCGAATCTTCTTCAGTTCAACCCCTTGCCCAAATGCTAACATTCTTTCCACAGCGACGAGTAACGACCCATGGGGCCCGACCGGAACCCAGATGAGCGAGATTGCTCAATTAACCTACAATTCGTATGCTCTCGTCGCACCTCTTGATAGCTCGACCACTTGCATCATCTAACTGATATTCTAGGTCTACGGAGTTTTACGACATTGTTGATATGCTCGACAAGCGTTTGAACGACAAAGGCAAGAATTGGAGACACGTATTGAAGGCCCTGAAGGTGCTGGATTATTCTCTGCACGAAGGCTCTGAACTAGTCGTTACTTGGGCCCGTAAGAACATATACATCATCAAGACCCTTCGCGAGTTCGTCTACATTGACGAGGAGGGCCGGGACGTGGGCCAGAATGGTGAGCGATTCCACCTATGCCAGAGACTGGCCGCGCCATTACTTACCACAAGTGTATACAGTTCGGGTTGCTGCGAAGGAGTTGACATCTCTGATCTTGGACGAGGAGAGATTGCGCGCTGAGCGTAGCGATCGGAAGACGTGGAAGTCCCGCGTCACTGGCATCGAAGAGTTCGCACCTGAAGGTGCCACCCTCCCAGCACAACAACGACGCCAGCGCTCTAGACGACACAGTGACGAAGAAGATGACGCCGAATATAAATTAGCGATCGAGGCTAGCAAGTTTCAGGAGGAAGAAGACCGGAGGAAACGCGAGAGCCGTCAAGGAGTTGAGGGCGATGATGACGATCTGGCCAAGGCCATCAAGCTTAGCAAAGAGGAGGAAGAGCGACGGAGACGCGAGTTGGAAGAGAACAACTCTACCTCCCTCTTCGATGACGATCCTGCGCCGAGCACTGTACCTCAGCCAACCGGCATGAACATGGGCTATCAGCAGGGCAGCAATGTCGACTGGCTTGGAAACCCGATCGATCAGAGCCAGATGATGCAGCCGCAGCCGACTGGATATATGAACAATGCGTACACTGGGTACCCGATGAACAACGGTTATACGAACGGGTTCAACAATGGGTTCAGCAACGGGATTAATAACGGGCTCAACACTCAGCCGACTGGCGTGTATGACCCTTATGGCCAACAAAACAACCTCCAACCCCAGCCGACGCAGCAACAATTCCAAATGCAGCCGACCGGATACAACCCCTATGGCCAGCAACCTCAATTCCAACCTCAGCCTACTGCCTCTCCTGAACCTATCGCCCAGTCTGGTAGCAATAACCCCTGGGCGTCCAACGGCAACCAAGCCCAGGCGCTTAAGCCGATGCCAACTGGCTCCAACAACCCCTTCGCTACCGGCCTTGGGCGACCGCAACCGAGCAAGGCTCCGACAATGCCTACCCTTAGTAGCTTGCAAAGCCTTCCCGAGCAGAAGTCGCTTCAGACATTCACTCCTCCGCCCCAGCCCCAATTTCAGCCTCAGCCTTCCTTCAACCAACCTCAACAACCTCAAAAGCCTCTTAGTGAGCATGAACAGAGACTTAATGCCCTCCTTGCTAGCGGCGACGGCATGGACACGTTCGGAAACACTGGCGAGCTCCGTATTCCGGCTCAACATACGGCTCCCGGCACCTTTGTCAACTCAGCGGGCGCAGGTGCAACCAAGCTTACCGCCGATGCTACGGGCAACAATCCGTTCTTGCGACAGCAATTCACCGGAATGCCAACAGTATCGTACGGCCAGCAAATGCCCGCGGCAACTGGGCCGGCTGGTATGAATGGATTCGGTGGGGGAAGCAACCCCTTTGCGGCACGGCCGCAGCAGAATAACAATCAGGGGCAAGACCTCATCCAATTCTAGACCTTTTCCTTGAAGTACACTGCGCGGTGCAGACCGCGCGCTCTTCACATAACTCCACAATTCACAATTCGCATTGTATGCATTCTTAGCTGGGCGATACCTACCACTGTCTAGGTTTTTCCTCGTTCAGGGGGTTCTTTACCTTAGCTCTCAGGCCGACGCTATGGATGGCGGTAGCAGATAGAGCCGGCCGGGTATCTGTTCAGCAAGCAAAATATTTAGAAGTTTTGGTTCTGTATGACATCCTTACACAATTCCTCCTCTACCGACCCGCGCCGTATTCTCGCGGTTGGTGGAAGGGAGGAGGGAGTCTGAGATGGGGCGCTTTTTTCGTTTAATGGCAGCAGTCAGTCGGTCCATAGTGGCAGCCATCAATAGTAGAAGATGATGAATGGGCCTGACCTTCTCTTTTGACTTATGCAATACTACTTCATGGGCGTGATTTGGTGAGATGTAGAATTATAAATTATCGTGTTACTTCCAGTGCTGATCCTGTTGCGCCTTTAGGTTGCTTTCCCTGCGGCAGCCCTGTATGGTATATACAGAACAGATGTAGATGCACGCGTAACTCGCGCTCCTGCGTCGCTTGCCTCCTTTCGTTTGACCACCGCCCACGCCCAAACCCTGGCTTCATGCAAACCACACGGCCAGACGACGGGTGGTAGGTAGGCCCTGCATAGTGCGTTTACAATCAAATCCCTATGATGACCATGTAACTCCTCCTCTGACTCCGTACGCTATGTGGGTATATACAATTCCAATTCATTTTTCCAGTCCCCTATGCTCCGTTTCCAACACGATTCCTATCGGGTACGCCGACGCTCAAGAGATAGGAAAGAAGCGAGGGCGAGGACTAGCGGCAATGCTAGGGAGAGAGACATTGCCGTTATTAGGCGGTATTCTTCAAGTTTGCTCGTCGATGACTCTGCGTTCCCTGCTTTGCTTGCGCTTTCTGTTGTTTCCTGTAGCGTGTCCTACCGCTGTATTATCGGGTGGACATGTTTCTCTCATCGTCCGTCACTTTCTTCTTGCTGTCCGGGTGTTTTTCGATCTGCTCTTGGGGCGTTCTTGGCTCTTCTCCCTTTCTCCGTCTTTTTCTCTCGCGGCCTGTCGCTTACTTCCCCTTCTCTACTTATCTATCTTGACGGGACTTCGGGGATAGATTGTCAGAACGGCGCAGCAGGGGTTTTTTTACTCCAATAGGATAGCGGGAGATATGGGCAGCAGGGCTTCTGCCTCTTACCCTCTCCCCCATCCCATTCCCTACCGCTCTCGAGACTACTGGTGTATGTGTATGTGTGCGAAACTCCGATCTAGATAAATCTTTTTTCACGGGGGTTTTCGTTTCATCACCTATCGAGGAAGATGCCGAGGAACTCCTCGCGGCTGACGCCCCCTTTGCCCTCGACGTCGAACTGCTCGACCATGCTGTGCAGCTCGTTGTCGGGGACGTCCTCGCCGAGCTCCTTGACGACGCCGCGCAGGTCGTCGACGGTGACTATCCCTTTGCCGCCGCGGTCGAACAGCGCGAACGTCTTGAGCAGCTCCTCGCGCGGGTCGCGTGCCGCCACGTACCGCGCCGCCACCGACTGGAAGCCCTCGCGCGACAGCCGCAGGTCAACCACCCCGGGTGCCGGGTTTGGCGGTGGCTGGTTGGGGAGCGATGGGAGCGGAGTCCAGCCTGGTCGCGCGCGCGCTGCGGATTTGAAGGCGGCGATTAGGTCCGGCCGCGACAGGTTCGAGAAGCCCAGCGCTTGCAGGGCGTACCGGAATTCGCTGAAGTCGAGCTGCTCGTCTTTGTTCATGTCAAAGAGGTGGAACTGCGGGAGGGGCCGTTGTTCGTTAGCTTATTGGTCCTCTTTTTCTTTCTTTAGACTGTTTTGTAATTCCCCCTTCTCTCTACATTGTTGTAGAAAAGAAGAAAAAAAATTGGTACTCACGCAATCGTTGATCTCATTTCGGTGCTCGTCGCTTATTTGATCCCATGGCTCTGCATGCTCTGGGTTCCGTATTGGTGGCGCAAACCGCGAGCCTGGCCTTGCTGATCCCGGCCGCGTCGACGCGCTGTACTCGGCTATGTTGTTCATGTTGCTGCTCGCGTAGTTGTTCATGCTTCCTTTTTCTTTTCGTGTTGTTATATATGCTGCTCTGCGCGTGTAGCTCTACACTCACGCGCTAGAGCTTTGAGACGGTCTGGTTGATATTTGCGGATGAGGTCTATCCTGGGCGGAATTGGGGTTCGTCTTCGGAATGCTAATAGGGCGGTAGAGGTGGCGCTTCGAGCTATCAGAGAATTCTGCGCGAGCCTGACCTAAGAGGAGAAGGTGATGCAAGTCGTTCGTATACAAATTGCATGCGACAAGAAATGGTATCCAAGCAAGCAACAGTAGACAACCGAGATATAGCTCTCTGTGGCTTTTCTCGGTTGTATATATCGCGGTATTGACGCCTGCAGAGCTTCGGCTTCAGCTTCAGCTCCAGGTTCGATCTTGCAGCCTAGCGATGAGAGAGCACGGTTTAGTAGAGAAGAAAAAGATGAAGCTGCGCAACGATGCAGGTTTCGAATGCAAAGGTAAGATTTGCCGGGTCAATGGATTATAGCAGTTGATTTTCTTATTAGGGCGAGATTATCATAACTTCATTACTTTCTTGTTTTTCGTATACTTCAGTTCGACCCGGCTCGCGACATTTTTTTCTTTTCCGCTCTCCAAATCAAGGGGGCAGGGGAATTCGCGAAATGGGGGTACACGTAGACGCGCCTGACGGGTACCTCTAGCTTTATGTAGGTACACAGTACCGTGCCATAACAGGGACTAGCCTGTCTCTAGTATACGCCTAGTCCCACTACATACTTCGTAGTTGGGGTAAAAATAAGATGTTTTCCAGTAATTTTATGCACAAGACATGCATAACTTGAACTTGCTTAGACTGTAATTATATGTACTTAGTGACAGAAATTGTCCGTTTGGGCCTTATACACTCTCTGATCTGAATACATTTCTCCCTTGCGTGAAAGTCGTACCTATATAGACCTTCTCCAGGTCTGCTCTTGACTATTCATATCTCTTGAGCCTCTACCGACGATTTGGCATAGATCTGAGTAACTAGGCGGGATCCTCGCGTGTGAATGGTTTCTTGCTGCATTCCCTACATGGGATTAATGCTTTTCCAAGATCTTATAAGATTATCTTCCTTGCACCACCCTAGCCAGGTAGCTTTTCATTGTAGCTTGAGAACACTTGGTGAATTTCGAAATAATTAGGAGCTCTGATAAACACTTGAGTCATTGTTAGTTGTGTGTGTGGTCGGGAGTTCTTGGTTACTTATATGTAGGTATGTTTACCTTATAAAACGGTTCTCCTTTGCATAACTGCTTATGAGTACCTTGCATAGATACAGCTGCTCCGGGCACGTGGCTGAGGACAGACTGAGCAGAGCCTAAGCAAAAGCGGCGAATGCACTGGTCGATGTATGAAGTACATAAAACCAGGAAACGTATCAGAAAATGTTGTTGCTCAACTTACCAAAATGTTTTTACTACATACCTACATGTAGGTATACACCATTAAGAGACCATTAAGTATATACCTAAGTACATCCTCAAGTAAACTCTTGCTGGTACCTGCTCACATGTAGATGTTGTTTGATGATGAATGTCGGAATTTAATTGGTTGGCGTGTAAGATATGCATTTAGGAATAGTCAGGTGGTCGTGGAGCTGCGAGAAGCTCTGATGGTCCAAGCTCCTTCAATCTGCCTTGGCCAGGCAATAGCCTGATTATGTAATACTGTATATAAACCTTCAAGCCACTCGGAACCTCTACATCTATACCGCTCCGCAACGCATTAAGAAAAACGGTCGAATTGTTGGAGAAGAGACTCGATGAGTCGCAAATAGTCGCATAGTCAACCTGAAAACAAAAAGGCTTCTAGGCAACCATTGGTTTTAACGTACACGTGATCGGTTAATGTGTCATAGGCACCTTGTACCTTGGACCTTGGTATGTTGCTATAGGTATAACGAAAAGGCGCCTCAAGTCTAGTAAAGTTCCTGCTAGAAGCGTGTAGCAGGACAAAAGGCAAGTGCTGGGTACAGGTAGTGGCCCTAAATACTTATAAAAGGTACATCCTGAATAGGCCTGTGGCAGGTACATTCGAAGTTCCGTGCAGCATAGCAAACTCTCGGCTCCACTTCTTTTCTTACCAAGGTGGTCCGCCCTCCTCTTACTTCCCAGTCAACCCAACCGTGTCAATTCTCTCTACCTTACTTTCTCCCAAGCTAAACTGTCACCACTACCGCATCTTCAACTGAACTTTTGTCTTTTCATTACTCAGTCATCGCACCTGCGCATATGGTATTTCTGCCATTGACTTTGTCTAATTCTACAACGATCCTTTCTACATATTTCTCGCATTAATTTTCCTCACTTTTCTACACAAATTGAGGCATTCACGTACGTCAAAAAGCTCCCATTAGTTAGCCTCTTGGCTCCAGCAGCGCGGATCGCAGAAAAAAGTTGAACCCTGGTTCGCGATACTTTCCCCTGCGCATCATCGTCGACTCGCCTCGCGATACTACTACTCATCCCTTCCGTCATATCTTCCGACGAACCCTCTCGACGACCGACCGTTCATCTTCCATGTCGTCACTTACTTAGTCCTCGTCGTATCCAGACATCAACCCACGCGTCACGCGCGCTCTTTCTTCACCACCATACCGACCGTCTACGTCCAAGTTGACCTAATACCCTTCCCTCCTACACATAGCCGCCATCATGTCGGCCTTTGGCGGGTTCGGCACTGGTAGCGGCGGGTTTGGCAATAACGCCAATAACAATACCTCTACTGGTTTCAGTGGTTTCGGTACTAGCAACAACACAGCAAATACAGGTAAGTTTTTTCTTCTATCACCCTCGCGCTTCGTACACTCTCCTACCCTCCCACCCAACACTCAACTAACCCGGCACCCTCTGGAAAGGCTTTGGCGCGAGCAGCAATCCCAGCGGCTTTGGTGCCTCCAACAATACCGGAGGCGGCCTATTCGGCTCTGGGAACACGTCGTCTGGCTTCGGTGGAAACGCCGGTGAGTACCATACTGCCACCTGATATTTCGCCACTCATTCGCGCCACTTTTGATTGCTCTCTTTCTACTAGTATGCTAACACATCCCCTTCACAGGTGGATTTGGATCCTCAGCAAGCAATACCGGCACATTCGGCTCAAAACCTACCTTCGGTAACCCGTCCACGAGCGGTGGTGGCTTGTTTGGTGGGTCTACTACCTCAACCTCGGGTGGTTTTGGCGGTGGCGGCTTCGGAGCTACCAACAACGCATCGACATCGACCCCGTTTGGCGGTGGCGGTAGCGGTAGTGGCTCCATCTTCGGGAGCAACGCTAACAAGCCCGGCTTCGGAACGTCGAACACCGGCACGACTGGTACTGGGCTCTTTGGAAGTGGTGGAAACACGACCGCTAATACCGGCACTTCTTCGACTGGATTCGGCGGATTCGGTACACCGAATGCGCCTGCTAGCACGGCCTTGGGCCCCGTTGGTGATCCCCCTGGGACTGCCACTGTCACCACATTCCAACCCATAGTGGAAAAGGAGAACGCCACTAGTTCCGCGCAAAATTCCTTCCAGAACATCCTGTTCCAGGAGCCTTTCAAGAAATGGTCGTCTGAAGAGCTAAGACTTGCCGACTACGTAGCAGGCCGCCGCTATGGAGGCGCTTCCGGCACGGGGACCTTTGGTGTCGGTTCTGGCTTTGGTTCTTTCGGCTCCAACAACCAGCAATCGTCGAACACGTTCGGTGCCTCTAACACAGCCGCGAACACTGGCGGTGGCTTATTCGGCAATGCTTCGTCGTCGGGCGTCTTCGGACAGAACAATACGAACGCCAATGCGAGCGGATTCGGCTCTAATACCGGCGCCAGTGGTATGTTCGGGAACAAGGCGGCAGCGACTGGTGGTCTGTTTGGCAGTGCTGCGACATCCCAGCCAGCGCAGCAGTCTGGCGGCCTTTTTGGCTCGGGAGGCACTGGTTTCAGCAACACCGCAAACCCTGGCTCCGCTTTTGGATCTACAAATCCCAACACTGGAAGCTCCATGTTCGGGAATGCCAATAATCAGCAGAAGGCGGGCTTCAGCTTCGGTAACGGGAATAACAATAACGCCGCCGCCAATACTGCTACTGGTGGCTTTGGAAGTAACACGGGTGGTTTTGGCAGTAATACTACGGGCGGTGGTCTCTTTGGTAGCAACACCAACGCGACTCAAAACCAGAGCACCGGCGGCGGTTTGTTCGGTAACGCGAACCAACAGAACACGGGTAGCATGTTTGGTGGCGGCGGTGGTGGCGGTGGTGGCGGCTTCGGAACGCAAAATCAGCAACAGACTGGTACTTCTATGTTCGGTAATACTCAGCAGAAGCCAGCGGGAACAGGGTTGTTCGGAAGTAACACCAATACCGCCGGAACCGGCGGCGGCCTGTTTGGAAACACAAATAATTCTACGGGTGGCTTTGGCCAGCCTCCCAATACCCAGACTAGTGGAGGCATGTTCGGCAACAAGCCTGCTACTGGTACCGGACTATTCGGTAACACTGGCGCGACCCAAAACACCAACACGGGAGGCGGTTTATTTGGTGGTTTAAACCAAAATAACCAGAATCAGCAGCAGCCGCAACAAGGAGGCGGTTTGTTTGGTTCACTTGGCCAAAACCAGCCGAAGCCCTCTTTGTTCGGAAGTACACCACAGCCGACTGGCGGTGGTATCTTTGGAAACCAGAACACTCAGCAGCAGGGTTCGTCGATCTTCGGATCTTCGGCCGCCCAGCAACAGCCGCAGAATAGTATGATGGGAGGTTCCATGTTTGGAAGTTCACAAGCCAACCAGCCTCCTCAGTCACTAACTGCCAGTCTTAACGATCCAACGGCGTATGGAATCCTGTTTGCTAGCCTCGGCAACAGCGAGATTGTAGACCCGGGCCCTTTGGCTACGCCAACGAACAAACGACAACCTAGACGACCGTCTATTCTCCCTATTTACAAATTGAATCCGGCCTCCGCTGCTCGATTTGTGACACCGCAAAAGCGCACATTTGGCTTTTCCTACAGCAGCTATGGTACCCCGAACAGCCCTTCGAGCGTGGCGAGCACCCCAGGCACAATGTCGCAAAGCCTGCTCGGCGGCAGTCTGTCTCGAAGCCTTGGCAATTCCCTCGCCAAAAGTGTCTCAACAAGCAACCTTCGACGAAATTTCAATATTGAGGATAGCCTCTTAGCCCCGGGTGCCTTTTCTGCTAGTTCCGGACCGAGATTCTACGGCAATAACAGCGTCAAGAAACTTGTTATTAACAGGGACTTGCGGAGCGATTTGTTTTCGACTCCTACGAAGGACAAGCCTACGCCTGAGACCCCGAACAGCTCCCGAAAGCTGACCAAGCGAGTTAGTTTCGATACTAGCAACGTAGAGACAATTGAAGATGGAGCGGCCGCAAACAGCTCCAGTACCTCAACCCCAAGCGCAGAGCAATTAGGTTACATTCGACCGAAGAGCACTAACGGAGTCAACGGCTCCAAGTCCAGCTCTGTCCCTGAAATGGAGCAGGTGAAGGGTAACGAGCTAGCCGTTGTGCATGAAGAGGAAGCTGCCTCCCCTCACACCCAAAGTCCAGCTGCCGCCGCCACTGACGGTGAACCCGGTGACTATTGGATGTCCCCAAACAAGGATGAGATCCAGGAGATGAACAGAGTCCAGCGCCAGAAGGTGGTTAACTTCACCGTTGGTCGCGAAGGTGTAGGCTACGTCAAATTCAAGGTGCCTGTTGACTTAACTGCAGTTGATATTGACCATATCTTCCACAATATCGTTATCCTGGAACCTCGAAGCGCAACTGTCTATCCCAATGCCGCTAAGAAGCCACCGGTTGGTAAAGGATTGAACGTACCTGCCATGATCAATCTCGAGAACTCGTGGCCTCGCGCTTCTCGCAAGGGAAAGCCAACCTCGCTTAGTAAGCACGTCGAACGTCTCAGGCGGATCCCAGACACCAAACTCGAGAATTACAACGCGGAAACCGGCGAGTGGACTTTCTCCGTCGAACATTTTACCCGTTATGGTCTCGACGACTCAGACGATGAAGATACCGAGCCCGTATTCTCCCAAGATCTATTAACTTATCTTTCAAACCAAGACCAGCCTCCATCTCCATCTCCCGATCTAGGAGATGCCGCTTCGAATGCCAGCGACGTCCTGGAGGGTAGGCGAGGTCACATAGCGCCTCCGGGTGCTTTTGATCCCGAGGATGACTCTTATGTCAACGAGGAAGACGAGATGAGACAGGTTACCCAGTCCCGGCCGTCTTTTTTAGCTAATCGCTCCACGGGTTCTACGTCCAATTCCCTTGTCCCCATTAATCAGGATGACATGGACGATGAATATGCTATGTCCGAGGCACATGAAGATGCGAGTGCTTCCCTCGGACAACATCTCGCCGTGGAGCAAGACGATAACTCGTTTGACGGGTCGCAATTTGACGCTGTACAAGAAACTCCTGCCGGTATCATGAGAGCTCGAATGCGTGCAATCAAGAGCTCTGCAACGCCGATGAAGGTCCAGGTTGCTTCAGGAGACGACTGGATGGATATGCTCAGCAAGACCATCAGTCCCCAGAAACGGGATCGAGCACTTCTGAGAACCTTGAATGAGACAGAATCCTATCGCGCGATGCACGAATCTACTAGGGATAGGTTCCCTACGAAGAAGCGTATTGTTTCGGATGGGCGAGGTTTTGCGACAAGCATCGATCTGATGAACTCGCTGTTTGAGAAGGCTAGGACCCCCAACGAGAATCTACAAGCCTCAGTCCGGCCGAAAGGCGTCAAGGTTAGTTAATAATTCATTTCCCTAATTCCTAGACCTGGTTTCGACCGATGGATAGTAATCCAGATGTCTTACATCTAGATATTAATGAGAAACTACGTGTGCTAACTGATATATTTGTAGTGGCCATATAAGCGACTAACTAAACATCTTGACGAAAGTGAGATGGACGAAAAAGATCGAGTCTGGCATGATACCATGCGCCCTACTTGGGGCCCAAGCGGCACGCTGGTATTTACCACTCCTAACAACTCGGCATTCGGAAGATCAGGTTCTATATCTGAGAAGAATGGCCTGATGACTGTGCTGAAAGGTGGTATCGTGTCAGAGTCTCAGGATATTCGGATCGCGAAGTTCACTAATGAGGTATGTCCATAAGTCCAAGCGTGCAAAATGGTTGCTAACACGCCCTGCCCAGATGTCCGCCAGAGCTATTGATGCTCATATCAAGCTAGTACAAGTCCAACTTGTTAGTAGTGTACCGGCCGTTAGACTGAACCCGAGAACAACCTTGAAGGACTTCTCCGTCGGCAGCAATGTTAAGAACTCTGCGGAAGAACACGAGAGGCTGGTGTGGGAGCTTGCTAGCGTGCTGTTTGACAGCATAAAAATCCCTGCGGACCTGCAAAACGACCCTGACGCTCTAGAGAAGCTCCGTCGAGAGAACCTGTCTCGGTTCTGGGAACGCATGGTAGAAGAGCAGACTACCAAATCTACCGCCATGGCGGGATCAAGCGAGGAGAAAGCCCTAGCTTCTCTGTCTGGCCACCGAATTGCAGAGGCTTGCAAGCACCTTCTTGATGGCAAAAACTTCCGCCTAGCCACTTTGATTTCTCTCATCGGTTCTAACGACACGGTCAAGAAGGATGTAAGGGAACAAATGAAAGAGTGGCAAGAGGCAAATGTCCTTTCCGAATTCTCTCAGCCAATTCGCGCACTTTACGAAATGCTCAGCGGCAACGTTTGCGCCTGTGAAGGAACCAAAGGTGCCCTAGAAAATCGTACTGAATCGTTTCTCATTTCCGAGAGATTCGGTCTGAACTGGCAGCAAGCTTTCGGGCTCAGACTTTGGTACGCAATATCCACTGAGGACAACATTGCGGATGCAGTAGAGAAGTATAGGGAAGACGTGGAACAGGATAGGGAGCTGCCACCTACCACCTGGTTTATCGAGCACGGTATCAAGGGCATCTGGAATGATCCGAATCAAGATCAGCGCGAAGACCTACTCTGGGGGCTGTTGCAACTATATTCGGACAACCAGGTGGACCTAGAGGCCATATTGCGACCGGAAAACTCGCAACTCTCTCCCCTTGATTATCGGCTCTGCTGGCAACTAGGACAAGCGTTGAGTTCCACTGGACGCGTCTCTTTCGGGAAAAACGCCATAGAAAAGGCCGATACCTGCTCTCTCTCTTTTGCGGCACAGTTGACGAATGAGGGTAGTTGGCTAGAAGCGACATTCGTTCTGCTACACCTCACGGATCCCGATGCACGATCCAAAGCCATCCAAGATCACCTGTGCAGGCATGCCGGCCTAATTGGGAACGAGGATTCGAGCAGTTTCAAAAAGCTCGCAACAGATTTCAAGATTCCAAGACAGTGGATCTGGCATGCAAAGGCGCTGTTCATGCGGAGCGTCAAGAAAGATCCGACCGCCGAGGTTCAATGCCTGCTTCGTGCCGAGTCATGGGCCGATGCTCATCGCACCTTCGTCAAGGAAGTTGCACCAGTTGCCATCATTGAACGTGACTACGATGCCCTTGCCGATCTGTTGCAGCAGTTCGAGGGCCACCACTCTCAGGTTAACGACTGGAATGTTGGTGGCGAAGTGTACAAGGCATTCCTTCAACTAATGGGTTGTCAACGACGAGCTGAGGCCCCACCTCCTATTCTAGTCAATGCCCTACTCGAGGGGTTACCTGCTATGCGTGGCAACACACCCGAGGCCGGCATCATAGAGTATGCTGCGTTGACTGATATGGCGGCGGAAGTGGCAAAGGTGGTAGCCGGCATGGCAAAGGCAGGAGAGGTGAGTTTTCATCTTAACACGGGGATCATTAGACGTGCAACTAACATTACAAACAGATGGAACACGAGCGTATATTGCATCTTCCCTTGACAGAAGACGTTCTTCTCAAGCACTCAAGAGATCTCGCTTGGTCACATTACTCCACAGTGATGGCTGGCTATTAGTGATTGGAGAGATATCATAGTAGGGATTGAGGCGGTCTGTGGAACCACTCACATTAGTGGCACCAATCTTGTAGGGGACAAGGTTTCTATAGTAGATAGTTCCTTTAAGCGACCACGAGTCCGAAATGTCAGTCCCTCTGAGAGACCAAAGGGATCAGTCAACCCATGGTCAAGGAGTATAACGTCGGATAGGTCGGTGTCAGATGGGCGACATCGCGAGACGCTTACATTCGTGTAGCATAATAGATAGGTAGCATAAATTTGCTAATAACCCAACTGTTTGTCTCTTCCTTCGTGATATGCTAGGCTATTTGCCTATTTTCCGTAAGGCTTGCGGAGACGGGATCTAACCATGTCCCATCGTCTATCCGGACAGCTTGTTTTCAAAGAGCCATAAGTCCCAGTATATTCTCGTCGATCGAGCAATCAACCATTCATATGCTAGAGTGAGCTTCATGCTTCCACATTCATTGAAGCGTTTTCAAGATACTTCATCATCTAGCTCTTCCCAGCTTCTTATATCAAAGACGATCCGATCGTATCCAGCAACTTGCCTAAAGTAACTATTCTCCTTGCCTCGAGTATGTCCATTTTATCTGGAGATTAATTATTTGGAGATCAAAAAAGCATGGTTTGGATCATATCCTCTTCATAGGGTAGGTAGGTATATATATAATATAAACTGTCTCTTAGAGCTATGTACATCCTAAATGCTACTATATGTACAATCATCCAAGTTAGATCATCGTAGCTTACCGATTTACAACAAGAAACGCCGAGTGAATATCCCGGAATCCTATGAAACCCTCTCGAAGCGCAGATACAGCGAGTTGCTCTTTGGGTGGCCAGTGTACGCGTCGGTTGGCTCTATGCCCTCGTCATCGACGATGTGACTCGTGTAGTTGGAGTAGATGGCGGCGATGATAAGTTTCATGTCTGTAGATTGTAAAGACGGAAATACCAGTATAGTCAGCATGCGTCAAAGCAAAAAAAAGAAGAAAGAAGGGTCTGGGGATATGGGGACTACAGTACCGTGCATAGCGAAGTTCGAACCGAGGCACATCCTACCGCCACTGGAAAAGCCCCAGAAGTGCCTGTTCACATCTTTCTCCTTCTCTTTCTCGCCCCCTTCCTTGTTCGCTAAGCCAAACTCGGAGTCGGAATCTACGAGTCCTTTTTCTTCTTCTCCCGCACCAACCTGCCGGCAAAGCCATCTCGTGTGATCCCATGTCTCGGGGTCGGAAAACACAGTCTCGTCGCGGTGCAGGTTATACGCCGAGGCCGAAACCCGCACGCCGCCAGGCACCTCGTACGGACCAATACGACACGACGGGAACGGCGTGACGCGCGGTTCCGGACCGCCGGCCGGCGTGTACCGCCGCACCGTCTCCATGACTACGGCGTGCAGCAGCGGCAGGCTGTCCAGCTGTCTCGAGTCTGGGTGTGCTACTACCCCGCCGTTTGGACCGAGTCTCATGGCCGGCTTCAGTGAGAGGAGTTCGCGGCGCAGTTTGCCCTGCAGGTCGAGGGATTGGGAGAGGTGGTACGAGAGATATGTTAGCGCGACGCCGGTGGTCTCCTGTCCGGCAAGCACGTGGTCGAAGATCTCGGAGGCTACCGAGAGGTTGCGCTGCGTGATGGCCGTAGCGTATAGGGGCGAGGCTTCGCCGCTTGTCGTGGCTTCCTTGTCGATGCCCGCGAGGAGCGCGTGGACGACGACGGGGTCGTCTGCTGTATTAGCCACAGCCGCCTCAGCGCCGGGCTCCTCAAGGAAACGCAGGGTCGCGTCGCTGCGCTTCTTGCACCAGGCCTCGAGCTCGCGGTTCGCGGCGTCGACCCAGGACGGCGTCAGCCGGATCCCTAAAAACGAAAGGGCGCGCGACAGCCGCGGCAGCTCCTGCGCGAAGAAGCCGTAGCCCTTGCGCGTCGTGTAGAGGGTCAGCCAGTGCTCGCGGAAGGCGCGGTCGCGCAGGAAGCCGGCGCTGCGCGCCATGCCGAAGCAGTACGCCGAGATGAAGTCCATGGCCGCGGCGCAGAAGACCGAGTGCACGTCGACGCCGTGCGGCTGCTGGGCGGCCGAGACCGACTTGGCGATGAGCGGGAGCAGCCCCGTGTTGAGGATGGCGCTGGCTTGCGCGGCGAGGGATGGCGAGTTGTTGATGTACGACTTGGAGTACACGTGGGATACCATGCGCTTCCGCAGGGAGTGATGTTTGGCGTGGACCGAGGAGAACATGCATGGTACACTGTTAGGGATTTTAGCATGACTTTCATAGATACTTGGATCAGTTATATATAGGGAGGAAAGGGGGTGGGGGGTAGAGAGGAGAGGGAGAGGGAGGGAGAGAGTATACCCGTAGTTGTTGAAGACAGAATACCACTGATGCTTGTCGAAACCGCCCTGGTAGATAGTCTTAACGGCGTCGACGCTGTTGACGCTCAGCTCGTTGGGTCCGACGCGGACGACAGGCCCGTGCCGCTGGTGGGCGGCATGCAGAGTGCGGTTCTCGCGGCTCTTGAACCGTGCCCATAGGATCCAGGCCGACGATATTGAACACGACCAGTGGGCAGCCGGGATTCTTGAGAGCGGCGAGACGATGGCAGGGTAGAGAACATATTGGTATATTAATACTGCGATGAGAATGATTGACGCCGAAAGATATGAGTCTAAGATGTTGAACGCGGCCATGATAGGGGCTCGATGAGAGTGAGGTGCCTCAGGGGTATTAGTCAAAGGTTCACGTAATTCGAATACACAGCCCCCAAGAAATATATGAGAATTTGATGTTTAAAACATATCATTATGCTAGTGATTCCAAGTTTGAATGTCTATTCCGTTCAAGAACGCATCGTTTCTGTATTTCTGAAGTTTATGAGAGGAGCAACATTATCGGAGTTGTATGTCCCTTATTCCCTCCACATTTCACATCGGCAATTATTGATGCAATAACCGAGTCTGAATATCTTTATATGCGATATTCCGGAATTAATACAATTTCCGTTATTTGCATGCTCGCATTAATTATCTTTAACAATTACACCTTCCACAAGTCAAACGCCTAAACTTCTGTTCTCCAAGTTACCAAGTCTCTTACTGACCGTGACGCCGTTTCATTTCGCGCTCATTACTCTTCATCTAAACACGAGATCGCTTAGGAATGACTCATAATATGACTGATACATCTAAGGATATATAAGTTGCCACGGGCTACGTCATAATCACAATCTCGACAAACCTCAGAATTTCATCACAGCGTAGCACGATATACACTATCGTACACCATCACCTAACCTACCTAACCTTAAGACACGATGCCTCATACACCTTAACTTTACCTACAGGCCATACGTGAATCATGGAGTCTATGGAGTCCCTCAATATCTCCGAGGCGAGCCTCACAACTTTACCTACCGACATTATCTTCATCTTATTAACCTATCTCGATACAGCAAGGAGCGTTGCCCACCTAGCAGCAACCTGCAAAGGCCTATACCATCTTATTTCCGAGAGTGGCTGGCGCATCTTTGTTACCTCGCGTTTCAATACCTATACGCTTTCCGAAGTCTCATCTGCAAACGAGTGGAGGGAACGTGCCCGCTCGCTGACTTCGCAGTCCAGGGACTGGGATAGGCGCGCCCTCGCCGTTGACATCCTCAGGCCTCCAGCAAAACAGCAGCGGCGAGGTGTCAGCTTCAACTCTCAGTCTATTCCTAGCAATATCATACTCGATGCCCACCACCGACGCAAGGGCAATGACGGCCAGGACCTCATCTTCTGGGGCGCCGGAGAGGACATCTTTGGCCTACTACGGCACACTCGTGGGTCGAAAGCTCCCATTGACGAGTGGCTTAGTAGTAGGGGTGCTTCAGCGGGGTACCGTTCTGGTAAAGACGACATCACATGCGTATCTATCCTTAAGGATAGTAAATATAGCTATGGCCTAGGAGACGAGCCCCAAGTGCTTGTAGGCAGAGCCAGTGGCCTGCTTCACCTGCTTTCCATGGGCGTTGCAGATTTCGGCAGTATACTCCTGAATTTTCGTGGGCCCCGTGGACATAATGACCAAACCGATAACGAAACCATACCTCAGACTGAAATCCAGTCACTTGACGTCAACTATAGACAAGGTATGCTTGCGGCTGCGACGAAACGGAGCATATTGACCTACCCTCTCACCTACCATCAACAAAATGGCCACAATGGAATCAGCGAGGGCGGCGTTGAAGCAAAGGAACCGCATGACGTCTGGGCCGATGATGCTCTACCATTGAAGGATGACATACGCGGGCCGGGGGCTTTCGAGTTCATCCGGTCTGTCAAGTTTGTGAATCAAGATACCCTAGCAGTGGGCTTAAACAAAGGTTATAAACCACTTCAATATCTAAAATACACGCAGACAGGAGTCGAAATATCTCATGCGGCTAAGACGAGCAACAGCGATCACGCTTCCGGTGGTAATAAGCTCAGAACGGTGAGAGCACTCCTACCCGTAGATACGAGTGCGCTCGCTGGCGGGGCTGGGAACTCTCTGCTCAGCACATGGGACGACGGCACGATTCGACTGCAAGATCTTCGCACGCCCTCCCTAGTCGACATGGTCTACCAAGACAATTTCGACCTCGCGACCCCGATTAACGCCTTGCTTTCCCGTGGTCTCGAGCGATTCGTCGCCGGCAGCGCTTACTCGCCCCTGCTGAAGGTGTTCGATTATCGCTGGCCTAGGGGTTACTATCACACCGAAGCTCTTCCGTGCAGTAACGACGAGCCGTACCCAGCACCCCGTCCCCCAATTGTCGTGACAGAGCCCAGCTTCCGCCACGACAGAGCTAGGTGTGATCACATGGCCGGTCTACCGTGCCGCTGGCATGCGCTCTCCAAGCATGACTTCTATCGACCCAATTTCAACATGTGGCTCACAACGTCGGCGAGCGACAATTCGCCCGTGTACTCGTTAGCGTCACCCACAGACGACTCACCGACGCTATTTGCCGGGCTCTCAGGGATCCTCATCGAGATGAACAGCAAGAGTAGCGCGCGTCCCACCAAGGGTCCCCGCGTCCGGCCACCCAAAGACGCCACGTATGTTCGGCAGACCGATAGGGTGGCCTTCATCGAGACCGGCTCGGGCTTCAGGGTGGAAGACGTCGCGCAGTCGCAACGCGTACCCGTGATGCTTCGTCAGTACCCCCTAAATATGACCGAGTACCGCGAACTTCCAGAGATTTCTGCTTGGCGGAAGAGCCATCGCCTGGACGAGTGGGTTCAACTGGCGCCCTGGCACATCAAGCAGGACGAGACGAGGGAGATTTTGGCTATTGGCCAACGGAGAATGCATCATTAATTTGGTCGTGTGGACGCGATCTAGGGGTCGAGTTGGTTTCTGCTTGATAGATCTGCTGCAATTAATACATATTCTATTACATCGTTTTTCGAATAGATAGTTGATGCATCAGTTTGCTGTAACACAGAAACTGTGATATATCGAGATATAGCATACAGCTTCGCTACAATGATAACTCACCGCACCTCATCCCCAGGCTGGCATTGTATTAGTGGTTTCCACTGTGGAAGATATACGCCCCTGACCAAAATACCATGATATATGTATAGACTAATCTCGCGGTAGTTTGATTATAAGCTATCCTACGCATTAAGACCACCTTCACCAACGTCGCTTCCCGTCTCACAAATATATACCCAGCATAACCCATATACACATACAACACATTACCATTCATGATAAACTTTACAGCCCTCTCTCCATACCAGAGACGAAGCTATCCCCGTCATCACATAATAAACTCGAGATTCTCAGCATGCAAACCATCCCCCGGAAAATCCTCACGTCTCGAGATCAGCAGCTCGACCGAGCGCATCGGCTCCAAGATGTGCACGGGCAGGACGCCATCATTCTTTTTAGGTACCACGATCTTACCTCCGCTAGGCGCTTTCATATCGAACTGCAGCACGACCAACGCGACGAAAGCCAGGATCTCGTTCATAGCGAAGTGGCGCCCGGGACACAACGTCTTGCCGCCGCCGAAAGCTCGGAAGGCCGCTGGGTGGATCTGCTTTGCTTTCTCCCATTTCTCCCCTGCTGCCTCTTGTTTGTTGGGGTTAGGAAGGAAGCGCTTGTGATTAAACACCTCCACGTCGTCCCCCCAGATGCGCCTGTCGGCGTGGATTACACCGCCTGCGATCTGGACTACCGCGTTCTTCTTCAGGAAGTACCGGTCCGCCAGCAAGTAGTCCTCCTTGACGAGTCGCGTGGAGTACGTGTCGGATCCTAGGCGTAGACACTCGCGGTACACGGCGACGAGCACGGGGCAGCGTTTGTCGTCTTTTAGCTCGTTGACGCGTAGTTTGAATTTCTGGGGCGGACTCTTCTCGAGGATGGCCTCGACTTCGCGGCGTGTCGCGGCGAGCAGAGTAGGGTCGGCGAAGATTTGCAGTAGGATCCAGAACGTCGACGTCGTCGCGTTCACGATGCCGGCGAAGAGGAACGAGAGCTCCTCGCGCGCTACGGCTGGCATGCTCCACCCGTGCTCCAGCGCGATTGCTACCCGCTGCTGCACGATCCTCGACCCAGATTTGTGGTGTCTTGCTTGTAGGTACGCGAGGAGCGCCGCGGCTAGCCTTTCCCTGCCGTCGTACGCCGCTTTTGCCGTCACGGACGGGAACACGTTCATTAGCAGCGAGCCCAGGCCGTGGTCGAAGTCCCAGAACGCGGCCTCGAGCG
Organism: Hypoxylon crocopeplum; assembly: GCA_022578875.1. Classification (NCBI taxonomy): domain Eukaryota; kingdom Fungi; phylum Ascomycota; class Sordariomycetes; order Xylariales; family Hypoxylaceae; genus Hypoxylon; species Hypoxylon crocopeplum. The sequence goes on from MU399584.1 coordinate 341,061, forward strand.
CCGGGTCCGCCGTGATCGGGTTCCGGGGCCCGTATAGGTACTTTGCCGTCGATACGGTGACTAGGTGGCGCACCCAGGACAGCAGGTCTATAGGTGTATTATTATCGCACTGGGCACGGAAACCCGAAATGTCGTCGCGCATCTCGCGCGCCGCCGCTAGTGTCAGTTCGCCTAGGTAGTCGCCGGGCCCGAGCCACGCGTACACCATATCCTGGATGTCGGCCAGGAAGCCGCGCTCGCCACCCGGGCCGGGATCTAGGTTGCGCCGCGTGATGTCGACAGTGGCCTTGTCCAGGCCCAGCACGCGCTGCGTGACTTCCGGCACGATCGGCGTGAACGACAGCACCCGCGACGCGCGCTGTACGGCGGCGGCGAGGGTCGGCTCCGCCACGACGTAGATGCGCGACCCGGGCACCGGCAGCGTGAAGATGGGTAGGCTGCTGTTGCGCAGACCTAGGTCCTTGATGTACCGCCCCCCGAGTAACGCCATGCCTAGCACGTGGCCGACTACTGGGATGGTGGGTGCGATGACGGGGGGTTCTCGCGGGTCGGCTTTTCGCGATGAGAACTGGTAGACGAGGAAGTATAGTGTGAGTATGGCGACGATAGATGTGGCGCCGGCGGAGAGGGGCCACCGATCTAGGGCCATGTTGCTGAGTGCCATCGTCATCTTGAATAGCTCTCGACGGTTTTTGTTTTTATTTTTTGAACTTGAACGTGAACTTGAAATTCAATGACTTTAGCTGGGTCTATAAGCTCATAACGAGTGTGCCTTGAAGTCAGTCATCTGTAAACTTCGTGTTAGTCTAGTTCTTCGTTAGAAAAGGGGGAAAGAGACGCAAGTAGATCCTCCTATATATCGATAGGGTTCATGGCGTCCCTTCCATGAATATTATCAAGCCGGATAGCTCTTTCAAGATCTGTCTTAAGTACCTCAAGCAGGTCGCGTTGGCTTAGTTATTCGCCCCCTACCATAACGCCATGTGGTCTAGTAGAAGATCAGCATAACTTACAGATTCGGTATTTCATAAGCGGCCCGTCGAGAAGATGACACCGCACATCCTCCTAAGTTTCTTATTTAATTCTAAAAAACCCGAGCGAACGCTCCCAGAGCCCCTCAGCGTAAGTTACACTTCAAAATTAGAGGCGAAATTCCATCTTTCCATCATAACGTGACATCGACAAGGGTCCCCGCAATTAGTTCGGTGAAGCTCTAGAAAGGGAAATTGCCAACATTGACGGCCCGGGAGTTCTCCTGAGAATGCCTCTCTTACTGCATGCATGCTTATAATTACATATTCGAGAGGCCCTCCAGCTCCCCCCTAAGTCATGTCAATGTCAATATCTCGCCAAGTTAAGGGGTAGAATATTGGCTATTAAAAAACTAGTTCCATAGTTAAACGTACGATGGAAAGAAAGAAAGCTGTAGGGCCGGAAGACCGCCAACTTAGCGATGTGAGAACTAAGCAACTATGATGATTAAGGGGAAGATGATACATAGAAAAGGGGGGCTTACCAATTATCACGGGCTTGCCTCTCGAGTGCACAAAAGCTCGACACGTCAAGTATACTAATTTTTTCCCTCTCTTGAGCTTCAGTTTGCTTCCCAATTCGCTACTCGTCGAAATAAAGTGTCCCTCTGAGTCCTCTTTCGGTGACTACACTACTTACTCTCGTACGGGATTAATATCTCTTTAATCCTTTCACGACTAAATAGACCGAACATATAAGCATTTTAAGCTCACCGATAGAGGCAGCTGGGTGATATCTACGAGAGAAATCCCAATTCAAGAAGTATATTTCTTTAGCACTCGCTTATTCGCCGGCTCGGATTTGTACGCCGACGCGTATACGATAGACATATATTCTAAGACCGTACCCAATCTAAGAGAGCTATATAGGCCAAGAGGAGAATTGTACGAGCGGCATAGACAGCGTGTGCGGGAATTTTAGTAGATCCTCCGGGACAACTTGTAGCGGCTTTCATCACTGTCTACTCCAGCTATCGGCTAAGTGTACTGTCAGGGAAGGAAGACCGATGAATTTAACACTCACAAGAAGCTAGAGGATGTTTGCGAGGATTGCAGGGCTTGGTAAGTACCGACTAGAGTACTTCAACCTACCGGCTTCTCCCTTGTAAGTGCGTACCGTTATTGATTGGGCCCAGACCTCACGCTCCTCGGGGACGTTAGAACAATGAATCATATCCCTTATCGTTTCTATAATAGGGTTATTGTGTTTACTTGGAGCATGTGAAATGAAAAAAGCCTTGACTAGGGTATATGAGCAATCAATATACTTCCTGGCTTATATCTTTGGAGTAGTTGGACTCTGCCTTTGATCTTGTTTCTCCTATGGCATTGCTTAAATTTTTTTTAATTCTAACATTATGAATAGATCTGAGGAATATCCATCAATCCTTCTATATTGATATTGAATATCTCGAAGGCGGTTCGGTAGGAACCCGTTCTTTGGGATATACTTCTAATATTCTCAAATTCCCAGGTTAGCCTAGACTTTGCTGTCTACCTAGTTATGGCCCTATTTAGTTATGTTTTTATAGGCTTTGAAATTCCACTTAACTAAAATGTAGGAAAACGGGAGGCCTCTTTCGTCACTCGGGAATGAACTCTAGGCGGCTGAGCCGTATGACATACCAGTGTTAAAACTAAACTCACGAAAAAGTGGTAATAAGAAATGTAGTATGCAAGCTGTCCTCGATATTTGGCCAGCAGTGCGGCACTTAGATACTGGAGGTCACTTACGCAAATAATTGGTAGTTATCAAACTTGATAGGCAGAAATATTGGCATTGGGATATTACTACAGAAATGGGTGTCATACGCAAGCAGGCTCCATGTATGCTCAGGCTGCCATCCATTTCTTTAGCATATTACGACTCGTGTACTTAGGCACCTCATTGTCGTGCCCTTTTCGAGGTTGCCTGTTAGCAGAACTGACTTAGCCAAGCGTGACATCTTGGCATATTCGTGGTTTTTGCTATTCGGGAAACTCCATTGCAGGCAGAAGGCCGTTAATTGCTCTTGACTAAAGCTGCCACAGCTCAGTTGGCTTTGGTGACCTAGTCTCATTTAACATAAGTTACACTATTCAATGTCATGGAAAATGTATACTAAACATCGAGTATGAAGCTTGAAGATGGGTGACAAGAGTAACACAGGACTAACCTCTAATTGGCTTAGAGGGGTGACGTTGCCAGTGTGGCTGGCGCACGGGCCATACTTAGGTAGAGTAGGCTCGAGTGGTTGCGCCGCAGCCAGGCAGTGAGAGCCTGTCTTGCCTTCCTTACAGAGCCAAGGGTCCATTGGTTGGGGAATTGTCAGACCCACCCGAGCTCTCAATTGGCCCATCCTTCATTTGTACATGTGTACAATACGAATTACACAGTCAGTCAGCTTCACAACGTTCAACCTCTCGAAAACATTACACATTCGCCCGACACCTCTTTATTCCTGCCCACTTTAAATACCAATACAATTTACAACTCACCAGTCCTAGCGACGAGCGCTGCTACGAATTACTATTACGAGTGAACCACCTAGCATATTCTGCTATACCAGTGATATCAAATCGCCTCCGTCAGTCCCGTTTGACCAAGTCGTCGTCAGCCCTCTTTCTCTGTCAAGGCAGACGCATTTTTTCTCGACATCAGCAATACTGCCCAACGCCGACTACCTGAATCTGTCAAGATGTCGCTCAAGGATGAGTTTGCGACAAGGAACTTCAGTAAGCGACTCACCCGTCTATCCGGCTAGTACAGCCTTCTTCAATAGGTCGAGAGCTAACAGCATCGCAACCAGGTATCTACGGACAATGGTAAGCCTCTGAACACTGTCTACATAGTCCTCTGAGGCAAATACGATGTCTCCGCCCCGTGCGACAAGTTCGAACAAGTTACCTGCTTTCGCCTTTGTTGCCGAAGTCGATATCGGGTCTTTTCAAGCTACTTGCATTTCTGGGTTCCAACGATGAACATTCGGGTTTGATTGCAATGGCTAATAAGTTCTTCCCAATAGGCTCGGGATTCTGTCTATGATCCTATGCTTCGCGCTGGGTATTGCCAACTTGTTTAACCTGTTCAACCCTCTCCTCATCATCTTCTCTATCTTCGCTCTGTAAGTCTATCCGATCCCGGAGAAATTCTTGCGAAAGAAACTGGAACGCTAACTTGTGCCGGTAGGGTCTCTTGCGCCATCATCCTCTTCATCGAAGTGCCGCTCCTGCTCCGAATCTGCCCTACTTCGGCTGCCTTCGACGCAGCGATCCGCAGGGTTTCGACCAACTACATGCGTGCCGCTACCTATGGTGTCATGGCCCTCATCCAGTGGCTCAGCCTTCTCATCGGCGTCAGCAGTCTGATCGCTGCCGCCGTTGTCATGACCTTTACCGCCCTCTGCTACGCTGCTGCTGGTATCAAGGGCCAGGCCTTTGTTGGAAGCAAGACGTTGGGTGGCGCGGGTGTTGCACAGATGATCGTATGATCGCGCTACGACGTTGGAGGAGCCGACGACCTGAGGTTTAGACGACCACACATGAACCCCTAGCTCGCGCGGGAACGGTTGATGGGAAAAGGTTATGGCCAGAACGATTGACGAACATCAGAATATCTCAAAAAAGAATCGTGTTGTATGTGGAAGGTGTCTGTGTGTGTGTGACTTCTGGGTCTCGTTACTTATTCTACGCAGTGGACAAGGAAGCAATTGCATCGTTTTTGATCTTTTTGGGGGGAACGGCGTAACGGAATACGATGCAAGCACGACGGCTACGGAATGTGTTTGTTTTCTAGTCTTGCTACCGTATTCAGAATGGAAAATGATACCCCAGTCTGGTGCTGGAGTTTTGAATCGGACTTTGACGGTCTGCTGTCCCTATGATACTAGGGATTTATTTCAATATCAGAGACCTCCGTGACATGATCTAGGTGATTTGAATGATACTATTATTACCATTGCAGCACTTACGGTAGATAGTTCCCTCCTATTGGTGATTACTACGCCGACAGACCGGTAGCTATCAGATCCAAGCGATCTTAGTAGTGCCGTAGTAGTAGAGCACCGTTAACCTTTCGTAAATTCTAGAGCGAGTGATCAGCCATTCTAGAGGAAGATCTAGACTATATCTAAAGCGTCATGGTATCCTCTACCAGTTTCCATCTCCCCACATACCCACATCGATGCTGCGAATCCTGACAATGTTCCGTAGATAAACGACGTATGTACTCATCTCGACAACGAAAAGACGGATCAATCTACCTTTCATTGATAGATATAGCCCAGTTCGTGTCATTAAACTTGAGGGCGTTATGTGGTGCTGAACTCAATTGAAGATTCCAACGTCTCGGTCGAGTTCGGGAACCTTGGGAAGAGAAAGTCTGATTATTGACTTCAACGGAGAAGTCTAGGTGTCCATTTTGATGAATGTTGAATACTACCATATGTAGGTACATCGATATCTATCTCGTACGTAAGTGAGGGCCAAGACCGTGGGGAAGCTTGCTGCATGCCGTCATTCTACTATAGCTACCTGTAAGACTCGTAGAGGAATACTTTAGTAATAAAGCGTCTTCTCACGATGCTTTCTCTTAGTAATAAATACTCACTTCTATCACTTACAATTCCAAGTTCTACTCTTCTTCCGAATGAAAAAGAGCTATTCCCTGAGACTATGATCAGCTACTAACCATAGGCGCTGTATGTACTACAAGGCGGACTGCCGTCCCTCACGCTTTACATACCTAGGTACCTAGGTAATGCAGTATGCATGCACTCGAGGTCCACGAAGCGGGGGCATGGAGGCGTGACCACGACGATGCACCCGTTTGGCCCTACCGCTCTTGGAGATGGGGTTCATGCGGTTTCATCGTCATCCTATTAAAGCGGCCTCGAGTCTGGCCCCGAGTTTCACCGTATAAACCAGTTCTTATAGTTGCTTACATCGAAATAGAGGAAATGAATAATTGTAATGAATAAAGTAAAGAAAGCTTCCATGTCACAGACCATATAGCTGAGTACAAGTACGGAAGTACCCATTAATATGTTGGTTTGAAGTCTCTTGGACTGACTATTCCGCGTATGGCGATAGCTCTACCGCTTCGATTCACCGTTAAAACTCTGACGCACTTATGTACCCTACTACATAATCAGCTGACTGACCGTTCGAGAACTAATACGGATTCTGGAATAGTTAGCAGTCGAGGTGGATATGATGTAGTCTGTCTCCTGATGATGAGGCTGATGATGCCTTTCTGGAGAACATGTATGTATTTATGTGTCCTCCACTATTCCACTCTACGGTATAGAACTGTATGAGTCTACGGTGCCACGTTTTGTAAAGGGCTAGCCAACTATGTATGTGCGCACGTACATGTATTTGTCTCTTAGAACATACATATAATTCTTAAAACATTTAAGACAAGGACACGATGCAATAATAAGATCTACCGAAGAAGACTTTACTACAGTATTCCTAAGGTCTCATCGATAGATTCAAATAGTCAAGTGGACGAAGATCACCTGCACTGGGACCGTCTCCGTATTGTTAGTACTGGTATCACTTGCATCGAACCCCGTCTAGATGCTTGCGTCGATGGAGGCGCTAAAGAATGAATGCATTGAGTGGCTCCTTTAGGTGGTATATCCCCCGCTAGAGAGCTCCAAGAGTTCTGGCCTATTGACATATTAGACGATTGCGATTGGCTGGTTGCTTCTTCAGACCGCCTGTAAGAGTCGAATAACGTTGAAAAGCCGGTAGCACTTGTAACACCGGTACTCCAAACGTACCCCTCACCATCGATTCATGGTTTACCAGCATGAGCTTGTGACCGACAAGAAGACGTAGCTACATGCGGGGTACTTGGAGTGAGAGTCTATCGAGAGAGCAAATTCTTCTACTTCTCATGTCATCCTTGTCCTAGAAGAGTAACTGGTAGCTAATAGAAACCAAGATTCTTCCATGACATCGCCAATGGCCTCAGGTACCGTGTCGTAAAAACGGAATCGTCAACCGAAAAAAACCTGTCTTGTTACTAACTGCATTAATATAGTAGATCTCGTGTGTGGGCAAGGTATTTAAGTCAATCGGGTCCCTCTTCGTCAGTTTCATCATCGTGACTTTAGTTACAGAACTCGACACCCAATCACCTCTACTATAACGCTGTACTTCGTAACAAGATCGAAGAATCACCTAATCCTCCTTTGTTTACGAACAACTAACTGCATACGTTTACTTGCGCAATCGAAACTTACTTGTTGCAATTCTCCTTACGGCCTACATCGGATCAACATTTTACATCATCGTTTATCGAACAAGATATTTCTAATAATTGAGAAGCCATTGTTTTTTTCTCCTTTATCTTTCTAATTCTTTCTTAAAGAACATTCGATAGCAACGGCATCAGTGCTATCATCACCAATCGAGATCGAGCTAAAGGTCGCTGACCTGGCCCGAGTCTGACATACATCATCTACCGACCAATCAACCTACGAACGTGTAAGTGGCCGACGCACAGCTTTTTGGAGAACCCCTCGATCCCCTCCATCGTTCGAACCTTTCTGCTACCTTTGTTGGGTCACATACTTTCTGCTTCGTCTTCCCGTCTTCCCCTTTTCTGCATTAAATCGTGCCGATATCTTGCCAACACCTCACCTTCTCTTCCGAGCCAAGGGAGATGTAACTCATAGCCCGCTTATAACAACGGTTTCTCCAAGTTTTCTCGTCAAGAGAAGACGGGAAACCTCACGGCTTAACAACTCAATGGCACTCTGACATGAAGAACGTGGCTACACGGCCATTTCTATTGCCTAATAACCACATCACTCACCTACACTACATCACCTACACCTACCACCTACCTTAGCTTATCACCACTATCTCAACCACCACTACAACCTCCTATCTCTGAACAATATCTTTTATCTCTTCACCGCATGATACGACAGGGGACTAGGTCTAACAGCTGGTCGAACTAGACAAGTCGTAAAACTTGGTCTGGCTTACTACTAGTGTATATCTGATAAAGCACGATCCGCAATCCTCTCCGACAATCCTCGATCCTCCCGTCACTTGCTGAGTTATTGGCTTGCTGGTCCTGTACAATTCATCTTGGAAGCTCATTGGTATTTATGCGGTATGTATGGTTATGACTTCCTGTTACTTATGGCTATGACTTCCTATTACTCATAATCACTTATGATTTCAACTTTCCCTTGGCTTCCCCTTGGCTAACATTCTTATTCGCTCCTCCTAGGTCACGTTGCCATCGACCGCATACCAATCGCGATTGTTTCCAGCATTTAAGCTAACAACAAAGTGCGCTTTCCGCTTTGTTCGACATGTCTGCCGCCACCATGCAGTCCACTCCAGCTATCCCTCCTCGTCCTGGGAGGACCCAAGAGAAAGACAATGGCTCGTCCGTGCCTGCGATCCCTCCGCGCCCAATCAATCGCCGTCTAAACCGTTCCGTCTCTCCCAACCCAGATCGATTTGCTCCTTCACCCCTGAATGAGAGTCCCTTCGCCCCGAAGAGCCCTCGTGCTACTAGACATAACCTAACTCGTCTTGGCGAAGAGCTGGAGCGCCCCAGGAGCGTCGAGATGCCCAATGTGGGCGAGGAAGGCCGGGAATATGCTGCCGCCATCGAAGAGTTAAGCTCGTCCCCAGAAACGAGTCGTCGGTCGTCCACTTCGCCTGAGCAGACCCGCACCGTTGGCGAAGACATCAAATTGTACGCACCGAAGCCGACGATGCCTGCTCAGAGCGCCAAGCAGCGTGTTGCAGCAGTCACCCGCACCGATTCTGACAGAGCTGCCGCTTTCGGTATTGGTCGTCCGTCTCAGGAGGACCAAGTTTTCCCGGGTCGTACCCTGAAGAAGAAGGCAAGCACCGCGAGCCAGCTTTCCCACCAGAGCGAGCCTTATACCAATGAGGACGAGGTTGGCATTCCTGAGATCGGACAACGTGTTCCGATGTTGGCCCATGCCGGCGACGTTCAGGCACCATCACCCGCCCCGAGAACTGCGAGCACCGATGGAACAAAGCCTATTCGACACCATACTAGGAAAAGTAGTTCTCGAAGCGGCTTTGGCGATCTTCCCCCTGACGTCTATGGTCTCCATGGCCACGGTGTTGCATCCACCGCCAAACTTGAGAAGGCTTATTATGAGAAACATCCCGATGTCCTCCAGAAGGAGCGCTATAACCATCTTCATGATCGTGTCCGCGACTATTCGATGAGTAGTGAGGATCTCAACAAGATCGTTCGGGATACGGCCAGCCGCGGCGCTGGTTTTGGTAACGCAAACTGCCAGCAAACTTTGGAGTGTTTCTAACCAGTTATTATAGGTACCTCTACCGACTATGTTGGAACTCCCAGTGAGCAAGTCGGCTACCGTGCTACTGACGAGTATACCTCGCGTATGTCGTCTCCGCGACCACCGTCCACTGCGCCCAAGAACGACACGAGCCTCACGGCGGCCTTGAAGGCTGGCTTCGCAGGGTCTGAAGCGACTCCTGTCGCCGATACCCCTAACGATGATGATGATGTGATCCACGTAGATGAGCCAGATCGACGTAAGGGATTCGCTAAGTTCGGTGACGAGAAATCCGCTGAGGGCGAAGGTGCCGAAGACGGACGTTCTCATCCGATCCTAGCCCTTGACGAGGTGGCCAAAGATCCCTCGCCTTATCAACTCCAGCCCGCGGTGGAACCTCCACCGGAGCGACACGGTAGTGTGTACGAGATGGAAGAGCCGAAAAGCCGTCCCACAAGTAGGCCTGCAAGCGTGTATAGTCCCCCGCCTCCTGAGATACATTCGACTCCCTTGGAGGACGTCGAAGAGTATGAACCCTTGTTCCCGGAAGACGAAAAGAGCGGTAAGAAGCCAATGACCCAGGCCGAGAAGCTAAAAGAATACCGCCAGAGGTTCCCCAGTCGGGATATCTGGGAGGATGCTCCTAACAGTGTGCATTCTACCGCGGAAGTCTCTACGCCGGAATTATTAGAATCTCGTCAGAAAGAACAAATTCCAGCCTTGAACGTGCCTCCCCGAGATGGCGAGACACCAGCTCAAGCTTTCGCACGGAGACAAGAGGAACTCGCCGAAAAGGAGGCCGTCACCCCTGACAGCTTTTTGTACCGCCAACAGAAGCCCCCATCGTGGATTGGAAACCAGCAGCCTCCGGCCAAGGAGACTCGCAGCCGGCCTAACATAGCTCCTAGGTTCCCAAGTCGGGATGTCTGGGAAGATACCCCTGATTCTCTGCAATTTACCGCCACCGTTTCCACTCCAGAGACAACCGAGGAGCCGGAGACGGAGGTGGATGAGACGGCGAAACCAACTACCGAGGAGAAGCCTTCGATACCCGCTCGTCCTAAAAAACAAGGGTCGGGTGATGACTCTACCTCAAAACCCAGTATTCCTGGTCGCCCTAAACCTCAAATCCCCGTCCGCCCTTCGAAGCCGGCCGCAGAGTCTAAGGGACCTGAGCCAGCAGCGAAGCCAAAACCGGCGGTGCCCGCAAGGCCCGTTGGAGGAAAGATTGCTGCCTTGCAGGCAGGATTTATGTCGGATCTCAATAACCGTCTACGATTAGGTCCTCAAGCCCCTAAGAAGGAAGACACCGTTGCGCAGGAGCCCGCTGAAGAAAAGGAGAAGGCGCCATTGGCCGACGCAAGGAAAGGCCGCGCGCGGGGTCCTCAGCGACGAGCTCCCACTAAGACTACAAGTCCAAGTGGAGTGGAATCTGGTCCTCCGCCTACGTCTTCTAACGGCAAGCCTGTTCTAAGTTTTTCGATGACCCGCACCCTATTTAGCATCGACGAGGAGGGCACCATGATAGTAGATGGTTTAGGACCAGAGCCACCATCAGAAGCTGAGACCAAATCTGATGAAGTCAAGAGTGAAGAGCCCAAGGAGGCTCAACCACAGGCGCCTTTAGAACAAGACACGTCCAAGGCTGATTCGGAAGACAAGCCAGAAAAGTCAGAGGATAATTCAGAGGACAAGGGTGAGGACAGAACGGCTGAGCCTAAGTCGAGCGAGCCGAGTGAAACGAAGCACGAATCTAAAGCAGCAGAAGAAACCAAGACGCTTGCTACCAACACAGCTGGCGAGTCTATATTAGAAGAGACTATCGAAAAGAAGCCATCGGGAGACCAAGTCCAGGAGGTTGAGGAGACGAAGGACGAGGTGACAGAATAAAAGTATAGCTATCTCTCTGCGGCGAGGAGTGTGCATCCGTCGTATTTCATTTCCAACTCATTCCACTTTTCCTTTCCGGTCGAGGAGGTGGTTCGAGGTGGACTTGGGACGAATATATACTACAAAGTTTGCAACCAATCGTGAAAGGGAAGAAAAGGAGCAAAACTCACAAACTCGTAGATTATACTTGGTACCTACCTAGATAGCACATCTCGCCGATGGAGCTCAGTCATTCTGTCCTTCGTTTCTGTCCTTGTTGATATTCCGATTCATTCCTTTCCCTCCCTCAGGAGACTCTTCTGCACGACTTCGGATCTTGTAGGTTCGATTCGACTTAGACTTATAAAGACTTTGGGTTGTCTGGCCGCCTTCTAGAGGCTAGATATAACCACTCAAGTTATACTGTTCAGGTATACGTATTTTAACTAGATAGTAAATAAAACACTCAACATGAGCCCCTTAAATTTGGATAAAGAACCTCTGCTGATGGAGGTGGTATTGGGGCTTTGCTTACAGTCGTATGGGAAATTGGCCAAACGCTTCCAACTTACCGTGGCGTGTCTATGGCCCGATGACGAAGTTAGCTACTGTTTGTAGGAATATCCAAGTGGTTTCGCTTGTCCGTATCTTGCTGCTGACCTTGAGTTCCGCGTAAGATGGCCCATCTATCCTCAGTAGCTAACCTTAGGTACCAGATATGTTACTATCTGCATCCCGACGGAGTCGAACATCTACTCTCAAGCAGTCACGAAGGGGAGTATATATAAATCAGAACCACTTAATCAAAGTTCTCATTCCAAGAATATATTGGATCAATACGTCCTATGCTACGTAGACTTAAAGCAACATATGCGACCCTATCACCATGCCTATTTCATGGTGTTTATCCTATGCATATGCAAATCCATACAAAAAACGCCCGCCGCCGCCCCTTTCCCCCTTTGCAGAGGCCGATCTTGGTGGTGTGTCGATGCCGTATCATGTGAAAGCCGACAAAGAAACAACGATAAGTTTACACCATGCGTTTGCTTTTCTCTCCTCGCTTTGAAGGTACTATTCACCCCCACCCCTTTCTTCTTCATTCTCTACCTCAGAATCTCCAACTCGTCATCGTCGTCTTCATCATCCAGGACAACCACCCTCCTCCTCCCCTGCCGCGTCTTCCCCTTCTCGCCTGGCTGAGTAGTAGAGCTAGTAGGAGGATTAGACGTCAGCTCCGTGCCGAGGCTCTCGCGCCCCGCCTCGCGAATGCCCTTCTCAGTCACGAACCGCGTCTTCTTGCGGGCGGGGGACCTATTGCTGCCGCCGCTGGCCTCCTTGGCTTCTCCTGCTGCGCTCCGTGCGGTATCATCGCGAGGTCGTAGTTTCTCGCCCTCTTTCATGCGCGCCAGTTTGTCTTGCAAATTGCCGCCCCATCCGAACGCCGTCCTACCCTTACCGTCGCTGCCGTTACTAGCGGACGTAGCATTCGTCGAGTGAGAGTTAAACGAAGACGTCCCCGTGACGGAAGAACTGGTAAACGACAGGGCGCTCTCGGGACGCTTGCGCTTGACCGGGCCTAGGTGCATCTTAGGCTGCTTGCCCTTCTCGTGGGTCAGGCCCAGGGCCCGAGCGTCGACGTCTTGCCTCTGCTCGTCTGCGTTCTGTGTGGACCCGGGCAGTTTCGGGTCGTTGGAGCTCGCGTTTTTGGCACCTTTTTGCATGTACTCCTTCCCCGCGCCGGACCCCATCTTGCCCAGCTTCTTCATGAGCTCGCGCTCCTTCTCCTCGGTGGCGAGGCGTCGTCTCAGGGCCTCGCTGCGCTCAACCTGGCCCGCGACCTGGCCGCCGAGCACTTCGTTGTCCAGCATGCTGGCGGCGCTCGGCTTAGAAATAAACCACTGACTTCCCATCCCCCTGTCATAGCCTCCCCTACCTTTCTTCTGGTCGATGGTCTGCTCCCGTTCCTGAAACCGTTTTTTGTATCCCCTGCTGAACGGGTTGTCACCATCCTTCCCCTTCCGGGGCCCGAGCCCAGTGTTGAACGCGTTGACGTCCTGTCTGGCTTGGCGGTGCTTTGCTAACCCTAGATTCATGTGGAATTCGCAGTACTCGGTGCGCTTACGGTTGACCCAGCTGTTGCAGTACTCGCCGTCCTTCTTGATGCTCTTGCAAAACCCCAAGTCCCGCGCCATGCCTATCTCTAGGATGGTGTCGTGTCCGCTGTTGATAACCAGGCTGAAGCGCCCCGTGTCAGTGCGGCCGGGCGGGGGCGGCATGACGGTCGGATTGAGGATAGCAAGGAGGGTGCCGGGAACCAGCTTCCAGTACCGTTCAAAGCCTGTGTTAAAAAGAAAGAGTTCAAGCTCCCACTGCAGATCCGTGAGCTGCAGGACCATGTACTTTCCCCTCTCCGGGTCGGACTCGGCCTTTTCCTTCAGATTGTTGTTCGGAGTCTTGTGCGATCGAGGGTCCGACTTGGACGCTAGGATGCCGAAGACGACGATATCCTGCTCAATTTCGGGAAGTTGAAAATCAGGCGCCTTGACGTGTTTTAATAGGTCTTTGATCGCGTACGTTTTCTTCCCCGCCAAAGTCCGCGTGAGGACCGGGTGTGGTATTACGCGCTTCGAGAGGTGGATGCTAGAGTATGGCTCGAACGCGGATGCCTCTTCCTCGGGCACTTCAGAGGGGGGCACTTTATCCTTGCGCGCGGTTGTATCAGCTTGAGATTCTGATGTGTCCTCCAGATTGTTTCCCCGTCGGCTCTCGTCCTCGGAAGGCCGTCTTAGGCTCGACATCGTATTGGTGCGTTTGATCTGTCCGCCTGCTATAACCTCTTCGCGACTGTACTGTTGAGGTTGTAGTGGTATGTCAGGTATGTCTTTAGCATTACTCTTCAACTGCTCCATCTCCTGTCTCCCGAGATCGAACGCATCACTCCTTGCCTGCTTTATCCTCTCTCTTCTCTCCTGCCGACTAGACTCATCCGATCTAGCTGCGGCTAACCTCTCGCTGAAAGTCAAGGGCCGTTCTTGTTTAGTTGTCTGCTCAGGTTTGCCTAGAGCGGGAGTATGCGCTCTTCGAAGATAGCCTCCCTGCGCGCCATTCTGGATCTCCGTAGTCGTAGTCCTCTTAAAGCTAGGGGCCCTCTTCAGTGAGACGTCCTTCGCCTTTATCCCCTTGTCGATACCTAGACGTACCCGAGTAGGCGAGTTGTCGCCTTGGGCTGTTTGCGCTCTCCTTACCGGGGATGCAGGGACATGCACTTCAGTCTGAGATTGCGTTCGTAGGGACGGGCCAGAGCGTAACGGGTCTACTCGCGGTTGGGGTCGACTCGCGACTGGTATATCGGGTATAGGGACAGATTCAGACCTCGTCGGGATTGCATCTGTTTCAAGAGCCTTCTTCGCCTTTGCGCTTTGTAATTTCTTCAGCTTGAGTTTTGCGTGTATTGCTTGCAGCTTTAATTGCAGCATTTCTTCATCTTCCTCGTCCTCATCGTCATCGTCTAGGTCCATTTTAATCTGGTCTATATTGTTGCGCCGGGAATTGTTAGATCGGGAGGTCAAGGCGGGCGTTAGTCTTGCTCTCTTCGTCGGGGAGGGAGAAGGCGATGCTCGCTCAGCCATGCGTCGCAATCGTTCGCGTCCCTTAGGAGTGCTTAAGAGGACATCGTGGGGTGATCGCGGCGGCCATTGGGCCTCCGGATCTGCGCCTGACCCTGCCATTGTGTGAGATGTTTGATGTTGGTGCTAGAGAGACTGGCAATGCTATATCAACGTACTAGCAGGCATCATAACTAGATATTGTTCTTATTCCCATCAGTCGTGTTTATTCTTGCATCTCCTCCGAGACGATTCGAAACCTGCAGGGGTCCGATGCCTTATTTGGCTATAATATCATCTGGCCAATATAGAACAAGTCTGACAGAGACGGAGTAAATCAGGGTTCGGTGCTTTGGAACAAACTTGAAATGTGAATTATTTGTTTCTGTCCCCGGCCCGCCACAAAGTCAATATGTAATAAACGCAGGATTGAAGAAGATTAGTCTCACAACCACGAACTTACTTAGAATATGTCAAGTTCCACGAGAATACAGGAATTAGAGGTACACGATGAAAGTACCTGGGTATCGATAAGCGCAACTGTGTAACCATATGTTAATGACGCCGTTTGATTGGTGAAGTGGAGACGCGTTCCCTCTTTAGCAAGACGCGACTTATATCAGAACGCGTCGACAGGGGTATTGATACCTTCAATCGCTAATTGAACAAAGCTTAGTCCGATAACATTCAGAGTAACTTCGATTTCATAGTTCAGATGTTCGATAACAAAATACCAATTGGATAATTTCACTTCAACATCTCATGTTTAGATGAAAATATAGCAAATGGCGAGGACTACTAGATCAAAGGCGAGCGCTGCGACACAAGATTCAAAGCCAATAGCGACATCTAATACCAAGACAAAATACACATTACCAGACGAGTCGTCAAACCCGCCAAAACTCTTCATCCTCCCTACGAAAGCTACTAAAGATGCGAGAATCGTCTCCTTACTGAATCCAAGATATGCCAAGCCGACGAGGTATCTCGTATGTCCGGAGACTGGCATGTACGAATTCACAACCATCGCCGCGCCCAAGACCACTCCCAGAAGCTGGTTGATAGAATGCGGCACCACAGGCAAAATCCAAGAGAATACGGGCGATGATTGCGCTGAGCTCGGTGCATATGTCACCAAGGGCGCCGAGTTATACGTCGCTACACCCATCGATCCTGTGTTTCTTCTTCTACCTGCCTTTGCGGACCAATCCGTCAGTACTAAAGATGGAAAGCGGATGTTTGTATCTAGCGACGACCATCTTGATTCGATACACGGTACTTCACCACATCTATCTAAGATATTACGATGGGGCAAGGTACGGACACTACTAGAGTCACGGATGGCCGCGATATGCGACATGGTGGAGGCAGGCGATGAGACTATGTTCCGATTCAGCGAGGACAAGCTGCTGGCTGAAATGTTAGGCAAGGCACGCAAGATGAGCGAACAGTCTCTGCCGAAGAGCATGGAGGACAAGTTCGTGACCAAGGTACTAGAGGCGCCGGTCGTTGGTGTGAAGAGGGAGAACACAACTCTATCATCCGTCTCGCAAGTGGAAGTTGAGACCGCGGCGCCGGCCTCAGAAGCTTCAACGCCCAAGATCGAGGCCGCCGACAGCCAGTCATCCGTCTCGTCCACAGACACTACCGCAACCTTGGTATCTGAGGCTTCTACAGCCGCGACCTCCATCATCGAAGCCTCCATCATCGAAGAATCCACAACTACCACAACCGAACTCCTGCCCTCACTACACGCCTCAGACGAAGTCGTAAAACTGCAGCGCCTGCGCACGGCCTTCAACTTCATGTGCTCATGCTACATCGCACCCCCACAAGCCACCCAACTCCAAGCCAAACTCGCATCCTCGCCCTCTCTCGTCGACTTCGCGCCCCTAGACGCCTACCTCGAGGAGATCAGCAGATTAAAGCAGGAAGCTACTGCGGCGCGGAGCATGGGGGACTACTCGCGCAAGCGAGTATTAGACGAGGAGGAGGCGGCGGAGCGCAGCGAGAGGAAGCGCCGCAAGGAGGAGGAAGACAAACGAAAGAAGGCAGGCGAGAGCAGGGGCGTCCGAGACCTGAAGAAGGTGAATACGGCGGGAATGCGGAAGATGAGCGATTTCTTCAAGAAGAAATAAGCATCAATGCTGTATTAAGAAATGGCGTCAGGGGGCATCAATAGCATTGGGCCATGTACCATATAGAATAAAGGCATGAGTTAGGTTCGGGATATCGTATCATGCCATTCATCATTCATATATATGTACAAGCGTCGGCATACTCGTTAAATCCCACCAAGGGGCACTGGCTTTTCTCCATCATTAATAACCCCGTGATCCTCTTGATCTGCCTCTCAGAAAACCTCCTCTGCCAATCCCCGAAGCACCTCTCCCGCTCGCAGTACTCGTTGAGCTAGTATCCGCCACAGATGCAGATCGACTAGCGGGCCGGCTGGTAGTCGATGAATAGGTGCTCCTCGCCGTTGCTGTCGCTCTACCCCTACTCCTGCTGGTACCGCTTCTCGTTCCGCGCGTAGTTCCTCTCGTCGTAGAGCTGCGCGCAGCAGCTGACGCCTCGCGCTGTCTTTGCTCCTCCTCCTGTCGTCGTCTAGCTTCAGCGCGTCTTCGTTCTTCCTCTGCGACGCGACGTTCGGCCTCGCGCTGTTTCTGCTGCGCCTCGGCCTCCACGTCGGCCAGGTCCTGGCTCGCGCCCTTCCAGGTGGGGTTTAGGATCAGGCGCTGGTTGTGCTCGGTCTGCGACAGGATGCGCGTCCAGGTATTGAGGAGAGTGGAGGCTGTCTGAACCGTGTTGGATACGGTCTAGGGGGATTCCGCATGTTAGCCACGCCAAATAGGGATGGGTAGAGAGGAAAGCCATATACCTGCATATTCCCCTTTGCTCGTTCTAGAGTCCCGACCACACCCTCGATCAGCTCGTTTATGTTCCGCACACCTTCCAGCTCCCGCCTCAGATTCGCCTCGCGCCCGTCCTCCGAGTCATCATACCGATTACTTGGAGGGGGGCCTGTCGGAGTTTTAGACCTCTCGGGTTGTTCTTTGGGAGTGGTTTTCTTAGACGGAGAGGCGAAGAGATCTTCGTGATCGGAGGAATCTAGGTTGTCGGACATGGCTGCTTGGCTGCGCAGGGAGGTATTATAGGGATGGGATCATAAGTAGGTGAAGGAGAAGTAACACTGATTGGTGGGGTAGCTGTCCAAGGGGTAGCTACCTAGGTATCTAGCTATTATTTCAGAGGCAGGTTGGGTGGTAATAGTTGAATAGTGACGTAGCGTAGGTAGGGTACTTGCAATACCTTCCGTCTCCTGTGTGTCTCTAGGAGTGAGCGCAGTTAGTGTCTAAGACGTTAAGGCTTTTTGTTGACATGCGTTGTAAGACAGCAGTGTTTTCGAGTGTGGGGAATGACGATGTGTTGGCTATCAGATTGTCCAATTGACTTGAATGTTTCTGCTATCGATAGCGATTCCGCCATTCAATTCGCGGTGGAACAAAGGAGTTGCGACGCGTCGCATCACGCGTCATAACAAATGTACATTGATGATCCAATAGTGTTATTCGCCAACCTTATACTGTGCGGGGTACATCTCATGCTGCCTAATTTAAGTGTCCCAGCATGTACCCTGTAGTAATCAAAACCGAGTAAACAGGGGTTAGGTACGGGTTAATAGGAATGTCATAATTTGAGCGACTGCTGCACGGCGCACGTTCCATGGTGAATTTTAGGATAGTTGGAGAAGCCCCCAATCCCAGTCCCGGCGAACTTAACCTGCAAACCAAGCAGGCCCAGCCACTTTCATCTTTTCAATCAATCCAACCTGCCACCGGTCTCCCTAAACTCGTTCGAATTTCCACCGCAACCTCATTTCGTCGCTACGTCAAGTTACAAGCAATCTGTTCTATACACTCATTGCCGATGAACGTTTGTCGTCGCCGTCGCAACAACTATTGCTACTAAGCATTCTATCCTTATTAATCCGATTTTTGAGAGACCGCCGTTCGAAAGG
Source organism: Hypoxylon crocopeplum (assembly GCA_022578875.1). Classification (NCBI taxonomy): domain Eukaryota; kingdom Fungi; phylum Ascomycota; class Sordariomycetes; order Xylariales; family Hypoxylaceae; genus Hypoxylon; species Hypoxylon crocopeplum. Next base: position 359,887 of record MU399584.1, read on the forward strand.
AGAGGTACAACAGAGAACGCCGAATGCACTCTTCCACTTCGCCTTGCGCTTCAAGCTTGGTCCTTTCATCGCCCATCGCCAACCGTTTTAACATCAACATTCCATTCTCGATTTAGATTGAAGTGTGGCAATTGAGCTCAGGTCGACGAAAGCCACAGAAGTTCGACAGTTCTTGCGAAGGCTCGGTACTGAAATTCAAGTTGCACGCCAACGTCGTGCGTGTGCTGGCCGATTGAAGGTCGATTCGAATTCATTACAGCAATATTCCTACCTCAGGAAAACAATGGCTTCCTTTTCCTTTTCAACACCTTCTCCGCCAGGTCGAGTACGCACTCCAAACACTCCAAGGTTCGGTTACGCAGATTCCTGGGAGCCTTTTTCTCCACGCAAGTCCGCTCGCATTTCAGCCCAGCGCTCAATTCAACGAACACCTTCCCCTCGTCCATCTTCCCACTACAACACTCGTGCATCAACCAAGTCCACATCTTCAGACATATTCTCAACACCTACCACGTCTCCCCAGAAGAAGCGCGCTCCTGGTATGGATTCAGTCCGTCGCGCATCCGATGCCTTGACTCTCGGCATTCCTTCTCAACAGAAACCCAAGGCGACTACAGCTCCTTCCCGATCCGCCACCATGCTTCCAACTCCTGTCAAGACACCGCAGAAGCAGCCGGATGAGAAGGCTAAGGCCAAGGTTCGTGCGGTCGCGCGCAACCTGTTTTCTTCCGAGGACGATGCACTGGCCACTCCCAAGAAAAGAAAGGCCAAGAAGTACACTGGCCTAACCTTGGAGAGCTTCACTGCCGAGGACGTTGAGGACCCTATTCAGATCTTCACCGACACTCGAGACCGTGTTCCCGAGGTCGACAGCCAGGCTGACAACCCTTTCTATGGTGCACACCCCGAACCTTCCAAGAAGCGAAGCAAGACCAAGCAAGTATCTGTTCCCGGCGAAGACAAGCAGTCCCTTGACGAGGCCCTTCATCGAGAAGATGGAATTGTCTACGTGTTGTAAGTTATCATTCCACCCCTTTCTCCACATTTCGATCAACTGTTCTAATCATTCACTCTACGTAGCCGAGGAAAGAAGATCTTCCGCAAGTTCTCATCTGGCGAAGATGGAGACTCTCAGGCAGATGGCGAAGACGTTAACGTGGAACTGGGCAGCCCTCGACTACGCCCTCTAACCCGTTCTTCAGTCAAGCCACGCCTGCTCTTCCCGACCGTGCAAAAGGGCAAGGCGGCTGCCAAATCGGAGGACGAAGAAGCTGCTACGGACATCGAGGATCACGTACTCGGCGATGCCGAAGATGATCAGATGGAAGTTCCTGCAACTCCTACGAGCAAGGTTCATGACAAGCCCGACACACCCGTCGCGCCCAGATTTGCTCCTGCTTCTCCCCCTTCTACAGTTCGAGCCACTCGTACTAGTAGCAAGCTTGACGCAGGCGGTTCGCCTGTGAAGCAGCACAAGCCGCGTAGCCCCTTTGATGGCTGGCGTCGCTCTAAGAGTCGAGCCATGCCACATGGTCAGAAACGAGAGGGTGATTCACTAGCTGGAACTGACGAGGTTTCTAAGCGCCAACGTGCGTAGTCCGCAAATGTGGACGTTTTCTCGGTCCGATTCGAGCATTTAGGGGAATCATAATGGAGTTCGCTTCTCTTTTCCCTTTGTGACCTTGGCAGGAGAAACTACGGCAGGGAAATGGGCTGGAATGGATAGTTTACCATCGCCAGGAGGTGTTTGGGCGTCGTGACTGAATAGCAAGTACTGTATCACCGAAGGCCGCAGGTAGGGTCGGTAGACATCTACTTGGACCGGGTAGTGACGGTGGCAGGGAATCGACCCGAATAGCATAGTTTGCCTCAACCCGAATCGTTTGTCTTCAGGTATCCTTCTAATCGTTTCGATTCTGCTGGTGTGTGCGGTATCATCGGTACCTTTTCGCCGACGACGTTTTCGAGTCTCTACACTCTGATAAGTTTGACATTCGCCTATCATGGCCGTCGTTACTTACATAGCTAGATGAAGATAGCTTTTGTCATCAAGTACACCTCTCTCTCTCCTCCGTGGACAGAATACTAGGTACTTTGACCTCAACAATTCACAGGATTCATAGTTACACCTGCATGGCATCAAGCGCCTTTTCCACTCAAGTGACTAAAATGATCGATGATTAGAGTGCCATGTACCTATCTGAGGTAATCATCTCCAGTAAGATCGTAGAATTAAGTACCTAAGGTATTGAAGCTAAAGAGGGATCATCCCCGATACGACCTCCTGTTCGAGCAGTCATAGTAGGTAGTTAGGGTAGGTACCCATGTATGTAGGTATGTAGTTTCCTTACTATACCTTACACGTGCCTCCTATGTGTTCATGCCTGCCTACCAAGGTTAGGTTAGGAGGTACCTAGCAATGTGAGGTTGTGCCAGAAGATTTGAGTATCACGTCATGTAGTATACCCAAGCAAACGAAGGTGCGATCCAGACTGACTGACTGCCCCGCCCCCACCTTAAATTTCACTTTCACAACTTTGGGAACTCGATATCCGCAATTCGGCGTCCACATCCCCATATACTTAACACCAACCTTGAACTTTTCAACATTTCCCTCAACCTCTCGACACATGCATTATATCGACTATTGCTGGGTTTTTGGAACTTTCACCTGTTGCTAGCACTGTTTGGTAACCTTCATAGACCCAATTGACTTCGGGATCCCTTTCGAACCAGCCGTAGTGCTACCCCCATCATGCACATACTAGTGACCAACGATGATGGCCCGCCGTCCCCAACTTCGTCGCCCTATGTGCATAGTCTGGTCCGCGAGCTTCAGAAGAGTGGACACACCGTCTCCGTCTGCCTACCGCACACTCAACGATCGTGGATTGGGAAGGCGCACATAATCGGCCAGACCGTGAAGCCGCTGTACTACCGGCCCTCGGAGACCTTCGACCCTTCGCCCAGCGCTGCTTCTCAAGCTCAGGGTTCCACGTATACGCGGCCGGGCAAAAACAGCAAGGAGGAGGAATGGATCCTTGTCGACGGCACGCCCGCAAGCTGTGCCCAAATCGGCTTGCACCATTTCTTCCACGAGAAGGGGCCGGTCGATCTCGTGGTGTCGGGTCCCAATTACGGCCGAAACACAACCGCCGTGTTCGCATTGAGCTCGGGAACACTAGGCGGTGCGCTGGAGGCCGCCGTGTGCAAGAGGAAGGCCATTGCGCTGAGCTACGCCTTCTTCAGCCGGAACCATGACCCTTCGATCATCGACGCCGCTAGCCGACACAGTGTGCGCGTCATTGAAAAGCTATATGCTCAATGGCCGACGGACAAGAGCATTGACCTATATTCGGTCAATGTGCCCCTTATCGAGGGTGTCGAGGAACAGAAGACGTTGTGGACCGAGATGCTGCAGAATTACTGGAGCCAGAGTGGTTCCTGCTTCGAGGAGGTCGAGGGAAGTGTCGGCGACGAGGATGAAGAAGAGGAGAGGATACGAGAGGGTGAGGAATCGAAGGCTTCTAGTGCCCCTAAGTTGAAGACGAATGGTGATGCTGGCGAGGAAAGCCAGACCGGATACCCGCACAGACACTTCAAGTGGGCGCCGAAGTTCACTGATGTGCACAAGAGCGTCGAAGAGTCACCGCCAGGAAACGATGGGTGGGCGGTGAAGGAGGGTTTCACGAGGTATGTTCGGCTCCTATTCGGCTTCAAATAGCCTCTACATGCGGCAACCACAGCAAGCATACTGAAGCTAACTCTTCGCACAGTATAACGCCACTGAAGGCGAATTTCTGGCACGCGGCAACGCATCTGCATGGAGAGGAGTTGAAACTGTGAGTCGAGTCCACTGCATTGCATTTGGTTTAGAACGGGGGTGGTAGCATTATAGACAGCTGGCGAGCTTGCATGGCCGCATAACCGGCCCGTCAGATAGACAAACCCTCATTACCCTTTACATCACATGAGAGGCGAGCCGCGGTGAATAGGACCCTCAAGTGTTCTACGTATGTTGAATGCCTACGATGCGTACATGTCCTTGATCACGGTTTCTCATTATTATCTTCTGTAGGGATGTATCGGGTTCTCAAGGGGTGACAATGTCCACGTCGACCTTGATATACCGGCCTAAGCAGCACTTTTACGCCTTAATTGCCTACGAGGATCCTTACGTGCAGCCACTCATATTATCTGCTCTGCAGAAATTCTTTCCACCCGAAGCGTACACCCTGCTCCCGATGCCTAGCTCTGCCGTCTCAGGTGAACCAATATCACTTAGTAAGCTATTGCCGGATAGCAGCAATAGCCGCATACTACAGATCACACCCTACGAGGCCATCAACTGGGACTATGTAGCCTTGCACCCAGACACGTGTTTAGTGAATAGCTACATGCTGCGTAAGGCGTTGATACGGAAGCATTATCTTTCGGCAACGGTCGAGCAATGGGTAGCCAAGCGCCCGGATTCCGTGTTAAAGACCCATGTCAAGAGGAGTGAAGCCTTCGAGCTCGACTACGCCGAGTTCCTTGATGATGCCCTCGTCGAGGCTTTCGACCTCCGCGCAAGTCTAGAGAGGAACGCAGAGGCAGAACAAGACCACGAGACGGAGTGGTGGATCCTGAAGCCTGGCATGAGCGACAGGGGCCAGGGCATCCGTCTGTTCAGCTCGATGGAGGAGCTCCAGGGCATTTTCGACGAGTGGGACGAAGGTCTTTCAGATAGCGAGGACGAGGACGAAGATGAAGATGAAGATGAACACGAGGGAGGCAGGGGGGGTAATGGGGACGACGATACGGCCGAGCGGGACAACGGTATTACGACGTCCCATCTTCGTCACTTCGTGGCTCAGCCTTACATCCACCCACCGCTCCTACTACCCGGCGACAACCGCAAGTTCCACATACGCACGTACGTCGCGTGTATCGGCAGCCTGGACGTCTACGTCTACAAGCAGATGCTTGCGCTATTCGCGGGCAAGCCGTACGTCGCGCCCTCTACCACTTCCCCTTCCACGGAAGAAATCGACCTCGAGGCCCACCTCACCAACACGTGCCTCCAGCGCTCCGTCCGCGACGGCACGGTGCAGCGGTTCTGGGACATCGCGCTGCGGCAGCAGGCGAAGGACGACATATTCAGACAGGTCTGCGACGTCACGGGCGAGGCCTTCGAGGCCGCCGCCCGCGCTATGCTCATGCACTTCCGGCCGCTGGCCAACGCGTTCGAGGTCTTCGGCCTCGACTTCCTTGTCGATGCTGCGGGTACCCCCTGGTTGCTCGAGGTCAACGCGTTTCCTGACTTCAAGCAGACGGGCGACGAGCTTAGGGGCTTGGTTGAGGGCTTGTGGGAGGGGGTGCTGGGGAGGGCGGCGGTGCCGTTTTTAGGGGGTGGTGGTGATGGCGGTGATGGGAGGGATATAGGGGTAGGGGTAGGGGTAGGGGATGGGGAGGAGGGAGAGGACCAGATGGTTCTTGTTAGACGTTTGGATTTGGGACGGTAGATGCTTGGGCACTGTTATAGAGGTAGGGGGGAGAGATAGACGTGGAATACCGGTATAGAGTGTCGATGTACGAAGTTGACACAATGCTTCCATGTCTTAGGTACCTCCTATATATTCAAGTGTCTTCATGCTTAGCTAGAAACTACATCGCCTAACTTCCTGCCTCCCTGCCTTCCTTGGTATTAGAGTAATTACCTAGGTAAGTTTAGGTATATGTCAATATAGCACTCGGTTTATGAGAGACTAACCCTCTCTCATAGTAAATGACTTGGGCCAGAGACACTTCCCCCCGATGTGTCTATCATCAAGAGGATCTCTCCATAACTGACTCTTCGACTATGCTGACGAGCCTCTAGAACTAGTTCCGAATACGTTATGTTCGATTAGGAGCTCTTATTTATTTATTTTCATTTTCATTTTCAATTTTCTAGGCGTCTAAGGTTCTTACTTTAGATACCTAATACATGTTTTGTAGATGCCCGTCTTTGCCTCATATTCTCTGCTGACTATCTTCTTTATTAATTGTTAACGCATATGATTATCGAGCTCTAGCCTGTAGGTATGCCTAATGCCATAACCTGTGTCCTAGGTACAAATCGATCTCGACAGCATACGTGGTGTTTGGGCTCTTCAGGCCTTTACTGCCATACAGTAATCTTATGTCGTGCTACTCGCTGCATTGAGCTGATGACTTGCTGGACTCAAAACCCGTCGAGTCCAGGTAGTACGGACTACGGCCCGGAGCGGGCGGCTTGCTCATTTACGTGCAGGCATACACATACACGTATACTAATCGGCTTTATCTACGTTGACATACCAGTCATAGAGGCCTAAGTACTACGATAATTCATTATCCAGTGGAACGTATGGTTCAAGCTGTTGAACGTGGTGGAACGTTAAGAAGGCGGAGTACGTAGATTCACGATCGATCCGTGTTTCGAGAGTAACCTCCTCCTGGCATACCGAGGATAGGAGTTCTTGTCATGGTGGTAGAATCATGTTTCACGCGTTGTTGCTTTGCCACCCGGTTCGTAACTCGATCCGAAGTATGCTTTGCCGTTCTACATTTGAACACGAAGGGATAATTATATTTTTGAGAGCTGCCGTCTCATATCAAAGTTGCCGGCCCCTTGGATAGCTACACGCGGTTCACCCATGAGGTGCGCTTTCATGAAATTTGGTAAGCACTGACGACGACTTGTCGAGTAAGCCCGGAATTATGGATATGATTCTCGTACTTATGGAACATGGCGAAGCGCGACATCAGATGCTTGTTCACCAACTCCTCCTCCTTTACGCGAAGCGATCCTGTTGGTTCTATCGTATGAGCATCGTCGTGAGATAGTCGTGAGGCGACGAAGCCAAGGACCCAAGGAGGATCGAAGTCTGACGTTGCCTCACCGAGCTCTATTTTACGACTTGGTCTGTATGAGCCCAAGCCAAGAACTTGCTCTAGAAAAGAAGACCACGATGCCCTCGCAGTTGATTAACCCATGAATTTATACCTAACTATCTGGGTTAGAAAATTCTTGTGCTCATATGCGAAATTCGGAGTATTTCAATGCTCTCCTTGGCCTCGCCTTATTAGACGGTATATATGTACATGTAGGTACAAGCTAACGATCATGTACGATGGATGACGATAGACAAGACGTGTAGTTAAATGAGCTGACTCGGGACTATCGAGCACTGCCACACGGAGGTGACTAGATCGAGCGCTAGGTCTCTAGCTCTCGTCAGTCCTAATTGGATGGTTGAATGCAGCACTTGATCCCGATGCCTTGGTGAAGAGCCAAGGAGATTCGAGATTTAGACGGGAGGCGACGGGTTTAACGTTGTGCGAATGCAGCACAACAAGCACAGCCCCGCGGATGTGTGTTGTGTTGACTCTCCTTCTCAAAACTCTCTCTACCTATTGGACACGGGACGGATGGGTTGTTTCAAAGTATTTTTCTGATTTGCGATATTGGAAAAGAGGGAGGCAATACGCTTACGTGGGAGAGAGAATAGAGATGATGTTGCGACGATAGGGGAAGAGAAGAACCCCAGTCTTGGCGCATGTCTTCTGTAGGTTAATTTCTGTGCCTCTTGATTGCAGATGCAAGCTGCTGTAGTACTACGAGATATATATTATGTCTCGGCCATATAATGGTAGACATGTAACCCCAGTAATGCCATGCTGCGAACGGATACTAAGTTAGGCTGGTAGTGTAATATATGTGAAGAGGCATCTCGCCAAACATGACTGCTCTTCAACAAGTCTCACGGCGTGGACCTACAAAGCTGAAACCCAGGAGAGCTGCATAGGCGGCGGGAGAGCATCTCAAGTTGCATATCACAGCTGAGCCGCAATGACACATCCCGGAAAGTGTTCAGTTCCGGGGGCGAGGGATCGGTTGGAGGGATATGTCCATCAGACGAATGTTCGGCGCGAGGTGGTATATGGCGCCGGCAGCTTGGAATCCCTCGATGAATCCATGCAGGGAGGTGCTTACTACTACTGCACTACTACACGTCCTACAAAAGTTCCTTGTCGTAGTGGCACAGGATTTCCAGGATGTTCGTCTCTATTCTTCGGACGTTTCTGTGAAGACGTACATCTTCATATTCAACTGCAAACACCGACGTTAGAGAATATGCCTTGAGATATAATAGCCACATATATTCCTGGGTGATGTGGGAAATATATATGAAATTGTTAGCGGGGATGTTGCTTTTTCTGATAATGGATAATGATTTGGGAATATTCGGGTTGATCAACCTGTCAGATTAGAAGGTGATAACATAGTGTAATATATCTTATTATTAGCATTGAGGGCTTTGATAATGAGTAATCAAAGAATCCAAGGCGCGGACTCGCGGAACGCGTCGCCCAGATGGATAAGTACCCGCCGTTCCCCATATTTTCACATGCGAAATTCGAGCTCCCATTTGCCTAATAAGTGCTATCCGTATGGGTACTAGTGTCCGTAACGTGTAAGTTGCGCTGTTCATGCTGTTTCGACTAATTTCCCCAAATGGTAGAACGACTTAGAGAGACGATATGAAGCGAGAGTTATGCAATTTGTGAGTAAGAACATCACCCACATTAGCTGACAGGAGGAGTTGCACAGAAGAAAAAAAGGAAAGAAGTTACAGGTAACCTGCATTTGAAGGCAGCAAGCCACTGTTCCTCCTCACCTATCGACAAATGAGGCCTTGACATTGCGTAGCATCCAAGACTCCCACCAGGCGATCGGGAAAAGTCAGCGAGACAACCTTTTTCCAATGAGGAGTCGTCCCAGTGTCCCACGTGGACAAGACGTGGATTTTGTGTAGTTGATACGTCGGTGCCGTTCGCATGTCAACCTTCTAAGTGGCTAGGTGTTAGCCCTTATCTGCGACAGCGAGGCCGACCTCGACTGGCTGGGCTGACTTGTCCGTGACGTTGTACAAAGCTTAGTAGAGACTGAGCTTTCAGTATTAGGTCGAGTGCCGATTATAATGCCGGTGCTATAGGCTATAGTATCTGGAAGAGTATGCTGTTCCTGACAGGAATTGCGCCTGGTGCACCTTGGGGCACCTTGGCTGAACACGAGGCATACTGCCAAGTGTGGATTCTTGAGCCCAGGTTGGGTATCATATCAAGCCTAACCAAGGTCAGACACTGATACAGGTACAGACCGCAACTTGGGACAGATCTTGACTCGACGCGATACCTTAAAGGTACATTGCTCTATGCAGGTGGAAGAGGAAGCTGGTACTGTATAACACTGACCCAGCGTTGAAGTCTGGTAGGAGAAGTTTATGATAGGAGCCCGATTCCGTTAGGTTTTAGTGTTGATGAATGGTCAAGACGCGCTACTTTACGGACTACCACTTATTAAGCGGTATAATATTGTCCGTTACGGTTCCATAATCCTTTCCGCTAATTGGCGCATAATAAACGGATTTCTGATTATCCGCTCGGTTCATGGAACTTCGAACTTCGAACTTCGCATCAACCATAACAGCTACCCTCACCGCCTCGAAGGTTCACTAGAAATATAGTACCAGCGGAATACTAATAGCGCTAATACATAGGAATCGAGCCTATTTCTATTAATACCCTAACTACTAGCACGATGGGTAGAAGTGTATACGATCCACTCGAGAGGAGAGGCAAAAGCCGATGCATTACCTGGGTATATAACATAGACCTAGATAGAGTCTTATAAGTGTCTTTAAGTGATAGTTTTTCGACGATGTGTACGAAGTATTAAGAGATTCTGTTATCTCATAACTCGCAGGTAAAAACTTCTTATTGATTTGGAGTAGAAAAATAATATTTTGGTATGAATGTAAAAAGTGCAAAAGTATATGACATCGACATCTGCAGGATTCGAACCTGCGCTCCCGAAGGAAATGCCTTCCTAATTAATAGCAGGGCATCGCGTTAACCACTCCGCCAAGATGCCATCTTTTGATTTGTTGGTGAATTTCTGCTGAGTTATTCAAACATATCAATGGTCCACTTGGTGACTTTACTTTTGGGCACAAACACCGATTCGCTCCGATACTTTCGTAGCGTGCCTTCGGTTAGGTACGTACATGCAGGTGCAGTCAAACATTTGATACGCGTACCTTGCGTACATAGCCTTAGTCTGGGACTTCCCCTTCCTATAATTACTATATATAATATAAATGGAAGGGATAGCCCTATCAACATTAACTATGACGGAGATGCACTGAGGCATCTTATATATTTCTATAGTCTTGGCATCGACTATTTCGAACTTAGAATATCTCTAAGGGAGACCTTGGCAAATCGCCCTGGTTTAGTACTTTCCTAAGATAAAGAACAACTTAGATAACAGATGTATCTGATAGCGGCAGTATTATCTAATTTCAGAGTGTTTGGTGTGGTTTAGAAACCCGAATGAAATCCATAGAGCATAGAAGTATTCCCAGCTGAGCGGTAGCCAATCAGAGCAACTCTACGTGACCCACAGCTATCTCGAGGCTGAGTCGAACCAATTGATGCTGTGAGGTTTTAATATGCTTTGAGAAGTCTGAGCTATACTATTGAGCCAAAGGACAATGTTATTGATAAGAGCTTTAATTAATCCCGACTATGAATTTTAGGCGGCGAGCCAAGAATTGACTATTACTATTCCTAATAAATTGAAGAGATTACTGAAAACCGAGATAGATGTTTTGAACGAACAAGATAGACTGGGAAGTAAATTATAAGAAAATGACTTCCTCCCGTCATGAACTAATAAGATAAGAACATGATCCTCTATTACATATAGTTGGCTTGTCATGAAAGTGTACATCTAGACCTTGTCATTCAAATTCTACCTTTGTAGACGACCTCTGGCTACTTATCACTATTCTCGAAATGAATCAAACATTAACATCTAGCTCTGGATATTCAACTAGGAACTGCCCATTTAAATCACTCCCCTAGCCGAATTGTTGTACGCGTCACCGAAAGAAAGCGTCCAGTTAAATCAGAGAAAGCAGCTTGGCCACCTCGAAGTCAGTTTCTTTGTCCACCCAAGTTAGAACTCCACTTGGCTAATTCCGTCATATGCATCTCATGACCGTCCGTGCTGTTAGATACCAATGGAATTTTTTCGACTGGATAGAGTATGGCAACATGTAGAGCCCCTGATTCACTAGTCTAACATAGGTGCCTAGGTACATAAGAAAAGACATACTCAAAGAATAATGATACTAACACCCACTCTTCGAGGCATATGATTGTAGATGTGTTGGAAAATATAGTAGGGATTTGAGACTAAACATTGGGATATTACTATTATAATCGAATTAAACGTTGGCTGTTGTCTTCTCATGGTGGAGTAGCATACAAAGTCATAAGGGCCATTGCTTTAGATAGAATCAAACTCAGTCTTTCCGAGTCTTTCTATCCGATACATAGGGTGTTGCTAGGACTATACTCTTTATTATAAGCACATAATAATAGTAGATCCTGGTTTGGTTCCGGGATTATATTTTCTCGTGAATATAGAACAGGGACTCGTCACTTAATCTCTTAATTACCAATAGAAGCAGTATCTCAGCCATAGGGCATAATATCGAATGCTAAATTTGTATGTCTAGACGCCTAGGTAGCTTTCACTGCGTGAATAATGTGGCGTATAGCTATAGTAGCCTGAAAGTGATTTTCCGTTCTGGACTTTCAATCTGATCCGTTTCTAGTGCACAATTTTCATAAAAAAAGGGGAGATATTTAGTCACGTGAAACATGGGCATCAGCATGTTTGGGTTTGGCCACCCGTCCGTGTTGGAAGCGGCAATAACGCCAGGGCTGCTCGGTGTCTTGTCGTGCGCCATATTGAATGGAAAAAAAACCCAGAACCAACTCAGCTGCCTAGAGAGTCTAAATAGCTTGGACTCTTGGACTCTTGAGTGAGGCAAAAATTGAAATCAAGACAAATGCCACTCAGCTGCGTGTAGACAAATAGATCGAGATGGGCCCCGATGTTTAATCGCATGGCGTCCATGGACCCAAAGCCGGTCATTGCTAGGGAGGTTTTGCACTGCCTCCCTCTTGGCAATTTCTGAACCCTGCTCGAGTCGTCCCTAATTCGCCGAATGCTGCGTAGCTTTTCCCTGACAAGTAATAACCACGGACCATGGTCTACGTATTCTGTACGTGTGTAGGATATTGAACAGCAGAGGACGGGGGATTTCCACTCTCAGTTGTCGTAGGCGACCTGGGATGTGCGATGTGAGCGGGAATGACACGACGATCAGGCCTTTATCTTGAAGGCCCCATATCCCTCGTCTTTCTTGTCTATTGTAATTTACCAAGACCGACCACGCGGTCTAAGTTTAGTTGTGCCAGGTGACAGTCGATAAGACTTACATAGTATTGCTTATTGTTTGCGGGTTGGTAGAGGTAGGAATATGAAGTAGCAATATTCTGTCGTCTTGCACAAACAATAAGCAGAGGAATGTTCGCAATTGGTTGGAGTTAACCGTTTTCGAGGCGCGATAAACTTTCGGTTAGTATTGACGCTACGTACATGTAGGTACGTAGAACACTTGGGAAGACTTCCACCAAGGTTCCGCCAATGCGGTCATTAGCGCGTTTCGGCCGTGCGATTAGAAAGTCACTTTCACGTACCTTCTAACCCCTGGACAGGTACCTACTCTTACCAGGTTGGGTACCTTGGCTGCACGAAATGCTTTCTAGTCAAGATCATCCATAACCCCATTGGCCGAATTGTCGTAGTTCGCTGTCTCTTCTTTCCTCTACTCATCAGACTTGCCATTCACTCCTTCTGGTCATGTCGGATCATTGAAATCCTGATTCCTTTACCATCTTGGTAGCCCTTTTCTTTTTTGTTTGTTTTAATTCTCACCCTACCTGCGGAACCAGGGCCTCGGGTTCTGAGAGTGGCCTGGGTCCTCTGTGCTACAAACAACTACTTGGGCTTCCAGTCGTCTTTATCCCTACGGTCACCAGTCAAGACTATTATTCTGCCTTTGTCAATTGTGTCAAGATTTGAGTGACTGGCTGACGGACTGACTGGCGAACGGACGTACTTCTTCTACCTCTGACCTTTACCTGGCACTTTTACTTTTACTTTTTCTTGTGGCATTTGCCTATTTGCCTCTTCGTCAACGCCAATTGAAGAACCGAGACAACTTTAATAGGTGCTAGTTTTGCACTGCCTCAATCTCTGTCGACCTTTTCAGCGTGCGGCATTCACATCGATCGTAATAAGGTGCCTACCAGTCGGACATCTGTGCCTCGTTTAGACGTTACAGACACCTTCCCGAAACATGCCATAGTTTTTCCTCCCATAGCATCGTCGTATTATTTACACCTCATATCATTCTTGCGAGGCATCCATAGTACCGAATCCCAGGTCTCGACCCTCTCGACCCTTTTGACCTCGACTGGTGACCGTTGTTTACAATCGCCGATCAGATCCCCACGAGTCACTCCGACAACACGAATTACCCTACAATACGTGCCTATTTCGCCTCTATTGCGCGACCCCCTGGCCCTTGGATTATTGACTCTTCGGAATCCAACGCGCCCGATAGGCACAGGGAGTGGAAAACGAATACGCAAACGACAAACTTCAACTGCGCCTCATACCGTGCGGAGCCATCTTGCGAGCTTGTTTTGGCAATTGGGAATTCTTATTTTCTGAGTCTATCCCTTTTCCACAGGACCTCAATTGTCTTCTACAATTCCTTCTCGTCTTTTCAGCCTCATCGCCGCCGATATTACCCTCCGTCGATGGCCGGTTGCTGCGCGCGCACCATTTCGCCTACAACCGCATATCTGCTCCCGTCACGAGGCTGTGCTCAAGCTAAATCATTCCCTGCGCGCTAGATCTTCTGATCTGTCTAGTATCCTTTGAAGCATTTAATTCATCGATATACGCGACATGTCTGATCCTACTAAGGATGGTCCCGAGGGCACACCTCGTAGAGCGAGAGCGTAAGTCGACTTCAATAAATGAACCACAGCTAAGTATCTATTTACGCGTATATCTTGGTATGCTGACTTTATGTATCTAGTCCTACGATAACAATTGACACAACAAATGACACCGAGCCTACAGCCGCTGTTCCCCAGCATTCACCCGTGTCTCCTCCCCATGACGAATCGACGAGCCCGACGGCACTCGCTGCGAGTTGGACATCATCCGAGAAGACAGCTGCTCCCCTAGCTCATCAGCCGTCGAATGCGAGTACCAGGGGAGAGGGGCGGCCCACGCATTCCTTTGATAGTACCAGGGATAGCCGGCCGACCAGTCCGCATAATGTTTCGAGCCCGGTCACTTCTAGAGGAAATGAGAAGGGCCAAGCTTTTCTTTCGGTACCGGACAACCACCACCGTTCAAGGCAAAATTCTGTCGATAGCGAAGATGGATCGCGGTCGATTTCCTCCCAAGGAGATACTGTGACGGGGACGACATCGTGGCCTGGCGAGAAGAGCGCCATATCAACGAAGCAGTCGTTTGATAACGGGAAGATTATGAATGACGAGAATGCCTTGAAGCCGGATGTAGGCAAGGAGGCCGACTTTGTGGTGGAGGATAACCCCTTTGCGTACAGCCCCGGCCAGCTCACGAAGATGTTCAATCCTAAAAGTCTATCTGCCTTCTATCAGCTTGGAGGTCTTGTTGGCATGGAAAAAGGACTTCGCACTAACCGCAATACGGGCCTGAGTCCAGACGAGAAGCATCTAGATGGAAAGGTCTCATTCGAGAAAGCGACGGATCGTTCACTGTCCAAGCTGGCCAATGAAGGTCTAGATAGCCCGCAAACACCGGTCACTCGGTCAAATACCGCTCGTAAGCATGGATCCGACGAGCTCCATTTTGATAGGAAACGAGTCTACGGAGACAACCGAATTCCCGAGAAGAAAGGAAAGAGCTTTTTGCAACTAGTCTGGATCACTTACAACGACAAGGTTTTGATTCTGCTCTCTGTTGCCGCTATAGTGTCACTTGCCGTTGGTCTCTACCAAACGTTTGGTGGCCAACATGAGAACGGACAGCCGTCTGTCGAATGGATCGAAGGAGTGGCTATCATTGCGGCTATTGTCATTGTGGTACTAGTCGGATCTCTAAACGATTGGCAAAAAGAAAGGCAATTCGCAAGACTCAATCGGAAGAAGCAGGATCGAGCGGTGAGAGTCATCCGTGCAGGCAAGACTATGGAATTATCTGTCTACGATATCTTGGTTGGCGAAGTAGTCCACCTGGAACCCGGTGATCTAATCCCTGTTGACGGTATCCTCATTCAAGGCTTCAACGTCAAGTGCGACGAATCGCAAGCGACGGGCGAGTCGGACGTCATTCGCAAGAAACCGGCCGACGATGTGCTTGCCGCAATTGAGAATGGCGAAGATACGAGGAAGCTAGATCCGTTTATCCAGTCCGGAGGCCGAGTGATGGAAGGCGTAGGAACCTTCCTCGCTACATCTACGGGTATCTACTCGAGTTATGGCAAGACGATGATGTCTCTGAGCGAAGACCCTGAGATAACGCCTCTCCAGTCTAAACTCAACGTCATCGCCGAATACATCGCGAAACTCGGAGGCGCTGCTGGTTTACTCTTATTTATCGTTCTCTTTATTATGTTCCTTGTCCGCCTTCCGTCAAACTCGGATTTGTCACCGTCCCAGAAAGGCCAACAGTTCATTGAAATATTCATCGTCGTGGTCACTATTATTGTTGTCGCAGTTCCCGAAGGCTTGCCTCTTGCCGTTACGTTGGCACTGGCTTTTGCCACCAACCGTATGGTCAAGGATAACAATCTTGTGCGGCACTTGAAAGCTTGCGAGGTCATGGGAAATGCCACAACGATTTGCTCTGACAAGACCGGCACCTTGACGCAAAACAAGATGACTGTTGTAGCGGGGACTATTGGTACTTCTCATCGATTTGGAAGCCGAAAGTCTCAGAATGAAGACGGCTCTGCTCCCAAGGAACCCTCGGAAACGGAATTCGCTAGCCTTCTCAGCGCGGAAGTTCAGGAAATTTTGCTCAAGTCTATCTCTATTAACTCGACAGCTTTCGAGGGTGAGGTCGACGGTGTGAAGACTTTTATTGGATCGAAGACCGAAACCGCATTACTTGACTATGCTAAGGCCTACCTCGGCATGCGGCCTGTGAGTGAGGAACGGGCAAATACCAAAACTCTACAGCTCATTCCATTCGATTCTGGTCGAAAATGTATGGGTGTCGTGGTCCAGCTCAAGGATGGGACTGCGCGGTTATTCGTCAAGGGTGCATCGGAAATCATGCTCGGAAAGTGCTCAGCTATCCTCCGTGACCCGACTCGAGATACCTCGACTACTCCTCTCACTGCGGACGATACGGAAACTATCAAAGGTCTCATCGAAAACTACGCATCTAGATCGCTGAGAACTATCGGAATTATATATCGCGATTTTGAAAGGTGGCCTCCCCGGAACGTTAGACGCGCAGACGGCGAACAAAACGAAGTTGTTTTCGAGGACATTTTCAATAACATGACCTTCATTGGTATGGTTGGTATTCAGGATCCCCTCCGCGAAGGTGTCCCTGAAGCAGTCAAACAATGCCAAAGAGCTGGTGTAGTTGTTCGCATGGTTACCGGTGACAATAAACTTACGGCTGAGGCAATTGCCAAGGAGTGCGGCATACTACAACCAGATGGGCTGGTGATGGAAGGTCCGGAATTCCGAAATCTTAGCAAGTACCAGCAGAACGAGATTATCCCGCGCCTCCAAGTACTTGCACGATCTAGCCCTGAAGACAAACGCATTCTTGTCCGTCGTTTGAAAGACATGGGCGAGACCGTTGCTGTTACTGGTGACGGAACAAATGATGCGCCTGCCCTAAAGTTAGCAGACGTCGGGTTTTCCATGGGTATCGCCGGTACGGAAGTAGCCAAGGAAGCGTCTGCTATCATTCTTATGGATGACAATTTTGCCAGCATTGTGAAGGCCTTGAAATGGGGTCGAGCCGTCAATGACGCCGTCAAGCGATTCCTGCAGTTTCAGCTTACCGTCAACGTCACCGCTGTTGTCTTGACTTTTGTCACGGCAGTCTCCAGTAGTGACGAGGGCTCCGTTCTGACAGCCGTTCAGCTTCTATGGGTCAACCTGATCATGGACACTCTCGCAGCCCTTGCGCTTGCCACTGATCCTCCTCAGGACAGTTGTCTGGATCGGAAACCGGAACCGAGAGGTTCTAGTATCATTTCGATAACAATGTGGAAGATGATCCTCGGTCAGACAATCTACCAGTTGGCAGTCACCTTCGTACTCTACTATGCTGCGAACGCCATCGGCATAGTCGAGAAAGACGAGTTTACACGACGCGACACTCTAGTTTTCAACACCTTCGTCTGGATGCAAATCTTTAACCAATGGAAGTAAGTACAAGCAGTCCTAGCTAGATTGGAGCAAGTATATTAATAGCGTGGTAGCAATCGTCGTTTAGACAATCGTTTCAACATCTTCGAAGGCTTATTGCAGAATTGGTACTTTCTCGCCATCAATCTGGCTGTGTCTGGGGCTCAAGTCCTCATCATCTTCGTCGGCGGAACGCCCTTCAGTATTTCCTTATTGGACCCGCCGCAGACACCTCCCCAGTGGGCGTGCGCAATCGTCCTGGGTGTTGTTTCTATCCCCGTGGGTATGGCCATTCGTCTGATCCCAGATGAACTGATCAGGAAATGTATTCCTGCATCTCTCAGAAAGAAACGCAGGCTCCCTGGATTAACTGTGTCGGACGAGGAACGGTTCAATGATTATCCCGAAGTCCTTGCTGATGTTAGAGACGAGCTTGCGTTCCTCAAGAAGCTCAAGGGCGGCCGTCTGAACAACTTGAAATTTGCCGTAAAGCATCCTCGCGAAACCTTCATCTCGAAGACGAGGAGTCCATCTCACTCCCGGTCGAACTCGATGAGGGCACCACAAACCCCAACACGCGAAGATAGTTTCGGCACCCCGTCCCCAGCGCCAACGCCGGATTCCAGAAAACGGTCTAGATCTATGAGGTCACGGTCAAATTCGGCCCTAGGAGCTCCTACGGTGATGGCAGGCATTATCGCTGGTAGCGTGGCAGCTGGATGGTCTCCGGTGGAGAGAACTGGAGATCGCGACTTCACACAACATTCTCGTCCGACACCGTCGCCGCTCTCTACGCGCGAAAATAGTGAATTAGAGCCGGCGCCCGTCCTGACAGAGGAACCCATGCCGATCGAGGACCCTGGCCCATCACAAGTTCCCCGGCTCAGCGTCCCGCATCCACCCCAAAAGCAGAAATCTATTTCTTAGTTGGTATGAAAAGTGTTTTTTTTTTGTCTCAAACAGCCAAGCTCGTTTGCACCCGACACGAAGTCACACAGGCGGCGGTAACGCACGAATAGCAAGTGAGGTATCAGAAGACAACCTGTATTGTAATTTTAATCTATGTCTTTCTACAGCCATGATCGGCAACTACGTTTGCTAGTCTGGCTCCTACTTCTATTACGCTGTCCGCCTTGCCAAGGCCTACCTGATCGACTAGGGGCCCTAAATGCGAAGCACAAATACTGCGAAAGACACCATTGACGACACAACGTGGGGATGAGCAAGGTATACTTCGCGATACCCGGGACTGCGTGCTGTTGGAACTTGAAGTCGTGGGTCAGCGTGCTGGAGAGCATCAGAATGACTGTCAGTGCCCGTGGTGAAGGGGATTTAGGAAAGGGAGTTTCTCGGCACCTCGCGTGCGGCATGGGGACTTCTAGGTCTGGGTTACGGTGATTCAATGCTATAGACAAGGCGACACTTCAGGCGTCGCTTACGCGTGTTAATAAGATCGCCTACTCTTCTTTGTTTGTGCGTGTTGGGGATTCGGAGTCGGAGTCGGAATCGAGGCGATAGATAACAAGACACAATATGTAGCAAAAAGGGGGACAGGTACGAAAAATGACAAAAACTTCCCAGCCTGGCAGCGAGTGTATGGGGATGAGTGAGTGCTAGGTGTCTGATGATTACGGATTTCAGTGATGGTTGGAAGGGTGAGTTGGGGGCTTGTGATTGTAAGGACATTCCTGCAAATGATCCTCGTCAAAACTAGGTAGGCTGGGAAGAGGAGGCTAGTCTCACTCGTTAAGAGAGGATTCGGCGAGAAACGACGGATATGGATCGATCAATACGAACGTGGCTCTGTTCTGTCCATAGAGGCTAGTTTGAAGAGGAATGAGTTTGGCTCCACGAATAAATGAAGATCTCATCCAGGCACTTTCTGTTCACTCTGCTTCTGTCTGACGTAAAAGACTCTTCTACTAGATAGGCAACCTCTTAGGCAGACAGGCAAACAATGCAACTTATCTGGTACCCAAGATATGTAATAATAACAAACCGATTGCTGATAATGGCAAGTACACTCGCGGTTGGATCGCCCTACCTTGCCGAAGAATGCTCATGATTGTGTGGTATCTAGCGCAAGGAGGACATGCGTAGGCATGTAGGACCTGTCGCACGGCATGAATCACGACGCATCGTCGCCGTGAATCCAACAGAGCGATAAATCCATCCAAGGCGACGCTCAAGGAACCACTGTCCCGACTTCTCTCGCATCTGGGGGCCGCGCACAGCCGCAGTGCTGTGCGACTACTGCGATGCAGGCTGTGGGTGGGATATACCTAAAGTATTGGTTGATTGATTGCTCGGAGAGATATAGTTCGAAAGCAGGCAGGCAGGCAGGAGGGAGTAAATGAATCAGAATGTGATGTCTCAATTCCGTATCCCTTTCCCAAGGCTGGCATTCTCAATAGTCAGGATGGAAGATGGAAGGGGTGGAGTCGACGAGTTGTGGTTGAGCCTATCACGAAAAGGGGCACTCGACGGATCGGGGGATTTCATTACCTACCTATGTGCCTCGGGTGCGTGATACTCTCGATATATGAATAAAGGTGGGAGATGGCTTACGTCGAGTCTTTCCTAGGGAGAAGGGGGAATTTCATGATAAACTAGATCATAACAAAGACGAGGTTTCAGTTATCGGTTTTAATTTTCGGGGGGTGTCGGAATGAGCCAGGTCTTTGAATAGAGAGTCCACTGTCATGTCTATCCAGTCAAAGACTTCAGACGGGCTTCTTTAAAGGGATATTGATAATGCTGACAGCTGACAGCACTGGGCGACTATCCTTCTAGGCACCCAGCCTTCGTAACCATCATGACCAACTCGATATTTGTATCGAATATCTCGGAGGGAACTCGCTATTGAGAGGTACACTACTAACCTCTTGAGGCAAATTGAGATTGTGGGGTAACAATTATCCTTCTAATTGTTCTACCACGTGGCGGCCAGTTGTCCCTCTGCTACTGTGTTATTTCTGCGGTTTAATATCAATATATGCTTGAGATATTCCTCCGATGCAGTCGACTGAGTGATCCCCCTAAATAGGCAACTCGTGGAAACTTGGAGCTTCTCGTAAGCGGCTGTGCTGTAGTAGTAGTAGTAGTTTACTTGGCGGTACGATCGAGTAGCAATAAAGAAGACCCCTTGTTCTTGAAATGAGAGAAGATGTGATGGATTAAGCGCTAGTCACAAGGGGTATACTAACGGTAAAGGTAGATTTACAGTACTGCTAGGACGGCCTCACCGCGGGGCCCTCCCGTCACCATCGAGGTCTAGATCTCTCACCCTCCGGACTTATCGATTTGCAGCATCCGCGAGGGAATATTCGCTTTATGCTTCAACAATAACCAACGGGGGTTGGACTTGTAATATAGACGGGTGTCAGTATTACTAAGTAAAGAGAATCATTCGGACTTGCGGAGTCTTGCGAGTCTTGGCATACATCGGGCTTCGTTGGATTCTCTCATGGGTGATAACTTCACTCACGCAGGAATAAGTCGGATGAATCTTACGCCTAGGGATCTGATTGACTAGGATAGGGTATGACCACTAACGAGTTTTCCAATATTCGGAGGCGGCAAATAGCTCAGTAGGATGGGTACATATTTGCCCACTCAGCTGATAGGACCATGACTGGTGGTTGACAGGTTAGAGTGCCCGGGGCAAACATTAGTAAAGTCGTCAACGCTGTCGTAAAGAGGTCGACGATATCGTAAAAATGTCGACGACACCATAAAGACATCGACGCTATCGTGGAAACGATGACTATTATATACGGCAATAGGAGATAAACAGGAAAAGAAGAAGAGAGAAGATATTAAATACTCCTCCCCTATCACGGACGCTCTTGCAATAAATGAGGGTAGTACTCTGGTACTGTAGCCTATCAGGATCTCACTAGGTCTGGACTTATCAATGTCCAAGTTTCAAACTCGTCTCTTCCTCTGTCCCTGCCCATCGTATTTTTATCTCCATTCTTATTTTTCTCTTGCCCGGGCGTTAAATATACTTGTTCGTCAACTCGCACCAATTGCTTTTCTTGTAGCAATTCCAAACAAAAACCCAAAGCACCTACCCTTCCTTCGTACATAATTCAAAAGATTTATTATTACGTGCCTCTCTGCATACCTGATAGTATGTAACTTCAAATTACTTGCTACCTACATATCTACATATCCCCCCGTCCTGATCGAAATAACTCCCGCGCAATACACAAGACAAACGCGTTGACCAACCCAGCGCAACTCTCGACTTACTAGGTAAAGGTCCTTATTAGTTTTCGCTCTATCGTATTTCACCCAAAGTTTCAACCTTTTCAACCTTTCCAACTTTTTCAACCCATCTCTCTTTTCTTCCGCTAACACAATTCTTCTTCTTCTTCCCCCAGGATTTATCATTCAACCGCGCAAATTTCTGCTGATTGATTTGATTAAATTAGTCCATCGACTGGGTTCGCCTATTTCATTACATACTTTTATTAGAAAAGGGCCCCAACTCCCATTCGTCCATCTCCATTCACTCACCCTTCCCAATTGACACTCTTTCTCTCTTGTCTTCCTCCCATCTCGCTTCTTCTACCTATCATAACATCGCAACATCATCAACCATGATGAAGGGAAAACGCCCTGTTGGTAGGCCTCGCAAGAATTGGGCCGAGAAGAAGGAACCCGAGCCCCATAAAGTTCACCCGGGCAGAGTTCGAGTTGAGGTGGCGGACGACCAGCAAGTTGGTCACTTGAATGTGAGACCGCACGGTCACGGTGTCCCTCGCAATGAGCTGGAGGAGCGCATCAACGACCTTGGTGACTCCTGGGAAACCGAGTCGCTCTTCGAGGATGTCATCGAGGATATCGCTGAAGATAGGTTCTTCAATGAAGGTAACGTTTTTATTTTTCTACCCTCTTACATCTTTATTTCTTACACCTTCACCTTTTTCTTCTTTCTAACACGGTTTTACAGTCGATGCTGTCACGCCCGAACAAGCTGTGCGCTACCGTCAACAACTACGAGCAATTGGCCCTCAGGAATTCTGCAAAGTCACGGTTGACGCTGGCACCATCACAGCTAAGAAGCTATTAACAGCCTTCGGCATAAAACCCCCTGCCTTCCTTGAGGGCCTTGACGACGACGCCTATTTTGGCTTATTGACGCTGGCTCTGACGCGTGAGTTGGCTAAGCGCGCCAAGCTCACCAAGTTCAACACAATTGATGATGCCGTCGCTCTGATCAAGGCGTCGAGCAACATCGTCGTCCTAACTGGAGCTGGAATTTCCACCTCACTTGGAATTCCCGACTTCCGCTCTAAGGAGACCGGCCTGTACTCGCAGCTTGAGAAGCTTGGACTAGGAATTAGCGATCCCCAAGAAGTTTTCAACATCGACATCTTCCGGGACGACCCTACCATCTTCTACTCGGTCGCGAAGGACATTCTACCAGACACCAAAGGATTGTACTCGCCGACCCACGCATTCATCGCCAAGCTACAGGACATGGGAAAGCTCTTAACCAACTACTCGCAGAACATCGATAACATCGAGGCAAATGCTGGTATCAAACCTGAGAAGCTTGTACAGTGTCACGGCTCCTTCGCCACAGCCACCTGTCAGAAATGTGGCCACAAAGTCCAAGGCGATACTCTCTTCGCTGACATCAAAGCTGGCCATATACCGCGATGTGACAAGTGCATCGCCGCGCTCCGAGGCAATGGATCTATGAAGCGCAAGCGATCATACAATAAGTCCACCGGCAAGAGATACCGGCGAAGAAGTTCAGATGACGATGACGACGATGAACAGTACGACATTCCTGCCGCTGGTGTGATGAAGCCCGACATCACCTTCTTCGGCGAGGAGCTCCCCGACGAGTTTACCCAACGATTAGTCAAGCACGATCGTGATATCGTCGATCTAGTCATCGTTATCGGCACTTCACTCAAAGTCGCACCTGTCTCCGAAGTCGTACCTTACCTACCGCCGCACATTCCCCAGATCTACATCTCGCGCACGCCGGTCAGTCATATCAACTTCGACATCGACCTTCTCGGCGACTGTGACGTCATCGTCGCAGAGCTGTGCCGTCGCGCTGGATGGGACCTTGAACATCCTATGGTGCAACCGGATCAGCTGGTTGACGTCAGGCTGGAAGATGGCTATAAGAGCCGCCATATATTCAGCGTGGTCGAAACCCCGAATCCGCCGAGCCCAGAACTTTAAGCGACTTGCACAGGGACAGGGACAGAGTCTATCACTTTCGACTACATACTATCGAAAGCATAGTCGATGATACGACACCTATTAGTTCGACGGGTTTCTTTACGGCACAAGGACGGCAACTTCTTTTCCCTGCGGCATTTCATTCCACAGCAAGGCGTTCAAGGTTTTCTTATTCGACTGGATCTTTGAAATGAAAGGTTTTACAGGAAATTCGCAGTCGTTAAAATGGCAATACCGTTTCCATAATAGTGGTGGAAGGAGGCGGAGATTCATTTCGAGTTGCAATTTGCATCCCTTCGCAGAGAAACACACGGACTGAGGAGTATGAGAGGCCCCATTAGACACAGCCTTAGGGAAAGACGCTGGCCTACCACTAGAGGAAGCGCGCCCGTTGTCTCTCTCAGGGACAGGTATATACTCTCCATCATCTACATTCGTGCGGTAATTGCCTGGCAACTCGAGTCAACGAAGGCAGCGTACCTATCAGTGAGGACGTATGGAGGATGCCCACGTATTAGACTAGGCGAAATACCTGGTTAGGTAGCCATGCTCACAGCTGCGGCAGTGACTCCTAGCAATAAAATTGACTCATATCCGTACACGCCTTACTGCATAGTGAATAGATCCCCGCCTCGCAAGAGTCAATGATTCATATTTTACTTATCACGACCATGATATGACCTAGTTATGACAAGTTTTCTACTCACTTAACCAAACCATCCCAGCAGGTCTGATTATCTGCAACCTTACCGAAGGCAAATTCTCTTGTTGGACAGGAAGCGTGGCGCGGTAGTGCACAGTGGTAACCAACACCGCCATCCCCAAAATTGTCATTGAAATTGCTGAAACGTAGGCTGCCGTAAATCTGTGACGCCGGGCCACCGGCCTCATCCCATATTATCTCATCATTTCATTTCGTATAGTTAACCACTAAGACCCAGCTATTAAGGGCATTTATCTGTTCATAACCCAGTGTCTCACTTGGCTATTCTGTATTCTCTCCACAATGCTTGTCTAATTCATAAGGGAAAGGGAGAAAATGAGCTATTTAACCCTTGCCGAATTATCATACTGGCCACGCATGTTCCTTACGAGCACAACCATTCACAATGTCTGGCCCGGGATGACATCCACACCACTTTAGCAAAATATCGGACTCGAAAAAGAGAAACAACATCGCGTTTCGTATTTCTACCCAACAGCGATGACACTATGTTATACCTAGGTTCCTAGCCGCGTACGAATAATAGTTTACCTACGCATCGCCACCCCCAACATAGGTTGCTCGCCTCGCCCTTGGCCACTGTACAACAACCAGAATGAAATACCCGTCAACAGGTGCCTAACAAGCTGGCGCAACTAAAACGGGCATCATTATCGGGGAAAGGGGGCGCACCTGGGTTCCCTAATATTGTTCAACTGGAACCCTAGGAAGAGCTACTCTTCGCGACTCGTTATCGACGTCTCTTAGTAAATAGCGCACTGCAGTAAGGAAACGTAGGTAGGCAGTAGGTCAGGTACTCAAGAGCCACCAACGGTCCGTCGCCCTTAAAAGAAGCTACCTAGCTCCCTCTAGTACAATACATGTCAAAATTGCCCACAGCTTGCTTGTCATAGGGATCCTCGCGCTACTACCGCACAGGGCGGCCGAAGCAGCGGCTATGGGCTTGGGAAGTGATAGCTATGCGAAGACACGAATGCGTCCTGGTAATACACGTACCTACTTACTTCTCTTATCTGTCATACTGTCTAGAACAAACTCCTGCGGAAAATGGTAGGTACGTCAGAATGCTCTTCAACTAGATCGCTCTTAAATAGTCGGGGTGCAGTGCTTCCAGCCCTTCTTCTTGGCGAGCTTGAACAGGACGTCCTCGCTTTGGCGCTCCTTTTCTAAGATAGTCGGGTACATGCTGCAATCGCGAATAAAAACTAGGTACAGTTAAGCAATTGACGCTCCGTGGCCGGCAGAGGGAACTCGGAAGGTGCATCGCATGGTGTTGACCCGCTGCCCTTTGGTCACGCAGCAAACTGAAAGAACTTCAGTAATTCGAAGAGGCTATGTTAAGAAGTCGTGATATCAACAAAAGGGTATGTACGTGTATCAAGATGAAGAAAAGTAGAGTTGGTAAGGTACCTAGTGTTATAATTCACCTCTGCAGTTTATTACTCCCTTCGTTTGAAGTGTGAGGGAATTAAATCCTAATAAACACCCTGGTACGATACAAGCGAAGGTATCTCAGAAATATACACGATGAGTTCCCCTCAGTGACCAAATAACAGGTCAGACAGGGAGCTGGAATTAGCAACTTACAGAGCCAGACGTAACTGCCGTAAGACGACGAGTAGTGCTGCGGTAGGGCTATAACGAAGAACACACACATTGACTCAAGCAGTCGAGAAAGCCTCACTCATAAGAGGCCGACAAGCCCTCAGACTGGTATTTTGGGCTTCTATATTTGGCCTCCTCAACTGTATTACTCCTACTCCTACCTACTGGAAGTCTGCCGGTAGCAAAATCCACTGAAATAATGATCAACTATCTGGGTATTCACGCCTGAGTACATCCTTATGGGCCTACAATAGACTCTCATACCTATCCAAGCCCGACCTCTGCGCTTGTGCCTGCTGCTGCTGCGGTTGTGGTTGTGGCGGTGCCAGCTGGCTCGGCGCCATAGTATTAATTCCGCTCATCGTGGTATTCATATTACCCATACTCCTATTCATGCCTCCCATCCCCGCGTTCATCATACTGCCCATACTCCCCGCTGGTTGGTGTGATATGCCACCAAACCCGCCAGATGCCTGACCGAACGACGATGTTACCGAGCTTAGCCTTTGAGCTCCTCCGGGCGGCGGAGGTAAGCTAAATCCGGGCGTGCCGCTGCTCCCGCTAGCTGGCGGAGGAGGAAGGGAGAAGGAAGAAGATTGACTCATGGAAGGTCTCGATTGACCGAGGTTCAGGTTTGCCATCCCCGAGGATACGTGACTGAAAGATGAAGTAGGCGGCGACATCGGATTTACCGAGCTCGAAGCCCAAGGGGTAGCTGTTGCCGCAACAGCCGGTGTAGACCAAGTAGCTGTGGAAGAGCTCTGTGGTCTAGCTATTGTGTTGTTCGTCGAATTGTTGACCGTTGGCTGTAAAGGTTGTGAGAATTGGGTAGATGAAGGAGTCAAAGCTCCGATATGAGCAAGGTCTGGTGTGACTGTTCGGAATGAGGATTGAGCCTTGGTGGCTCCGAGATGACCAGGACCAGGACCTGCACTGGCAGTAGGACTCGGCGTCGACCACGAAAATTGGGGCGATTTGAGTGACGGCGAAGTGACTGTTGCCGAAGCTGCTGCCGCGGGTGCTGCATCCCACCCTGCATCCATTGGGTCATTCGAGGTCGCGACAGACTTCCCCTTCACTAGCCGTTCAAAGTCGTCTTCACTGGCTCCTCCGTTTGTCCCATCAAACGTCGTCCCGCTAACACCTCCGAACCCTAAGAAATCATCACTGGGAGTCGTCGCCCTTCCTCCGTTTACGACGGAAAGCTCCTGGAGTTTCTTCATCTGCTCATCCTCAACCCTTCTAGAGAGTGACTTGATCAATTCCATGAACGACCGGAATTGCTTAAGGTCTAGCAACGGCCCCAAGCTCATACTCCATAGAATAGGTAGGATATCCATAGCCACGAAGTCAGCATCCGCATTATCACCTACGACTCGCAGGACATCTAAAGCAGCCATCATGACTGCAGGTTCCTTAGTCTTGATAGCCTTGATGAGTGGGATGATTTTCTCCTGCATTGTATATTTGTCTAGAGCACTTGACGATGTCTTCCTTTTCTTGTCCGGCGCTAAGCTGTCAAGCCCATCGTCAGCTGACGACGATTCATTCGTGCCGCCGCAGAGGATGACGAAAGCCCGGCAGCCGCGAACTTTGATAGCTAAACTATTGGTTTTGCTGAAGACAGCGGCGATGACAGGAAACAGCTCGTTCTTTATAGTGCTGAAATCTAGCACTGGTAAGACGACTGGTAACCCGCGCAGAGTAGCGTCGACGAGTGAGGGTGTCGGAGATTCGACGGCTGCTAAAATTATTGGCAATACGTCTGAATGATTTCATTAGCCTCAGAGCTAATACATGATTGAAAGATGCGC
This sequence comes from Hypoxylon crocopeplum, assembly GCA_022578875.1. Classification (NCBI taxonomy): domain Eukaryota; kingdom Fungi; phylum Ascomycota; class Sordariomycetes; order Xylariales; family Hypoxylaceae; genus Hypoxylon; species Hypoxylon crocopeplum. The sequence continues at coordinate 387,610 of MU399584.1, forward strand.
TCGGTAATTGATAGTATGAGAATTGGTTGCGGATTCCCAAGCCATATTATTAGCCTCAACCACAAAGTCATCCTACACATATTGCGAAGATGCTCACGTATACTTAAGCTGGCTTGATCATAACCAAAGCGCTGATGTTCTAGCAAAGACAAGTCCTCCATGGAGTCGATATAAAGGGAAATATGAACTCACCATCTTTGAATTCCTTGCCAGAAGAGTTCTCAGCTATCTTGCCTGCGTTTTCCAAGACGACCATCAGGCCAGCGTCCCTGGCTGGATCCTTCTCCTGTGCCTGCTTAGCATTGGTGACGAATATTTCCTTTAGCGTTGGTCGTATCTTCTCCGAGAAAGCTCGCCTAGACGACGGCAACAGTTCCATAATCTTGAAGACATTCTGGAGAATTAGAGACAAGAGATCTTTATCTTTAAGCTCTTCCAATAGCGCCGGGAGAACTTTCTTCTCCATGACTGACTTTGGGAAAGATGGCAAGACTTTGTTGAGACCTCTCATGAACTGAGCCTTCTCATTCGGCGTCTTGGCCGGGAAAGCGTCGAGGAATCGGATTGTTGACACAAGTATGTTGTCGAAATACTCGCTCTCCTGAAACTCCCGGGCCGTCATGCGCTGCGCGGGACGTCGTGTAATTAATCGGGGTAAGACATGAGCCGAAAGATCTCTTGGCAGCGGTCTCTTTGATAGGAAACTATTCCCGGATGATGGCACAGTCGAAGATGAAGTGAAAATCCTCTTGTAGGCTGAGATGCTCCCGCTACTTTCTATAGGGGATCGATGAGGCGAGTTGTATAAAGCGACACATAATAGACCTAATGAAAACATGTCGGCGGAGGAAGTGAGATTGTTGTCGAGGACGAAGTCAGGAGATGTAAAGTCAAGATTGATTTGCACATATCGAGGAAGTCGAGGGTCTAGGCTGAGAGCTTCTGAAAGACTGATGGGTTGAACCGAAGTTGCTTTTGTTGAGTTCTCTGGTGGACTACAGAAGGCGAGCCCACTGACTTTCCAATCAGACTGTAAACGTGTTAGCGAGTTACATATATCCTAAGATGACTTCACAGACGAAGTATAGATACGATCTCTGCTAGAACAGCGGGAATAGATCTTTATAGGCGGCCTGTAGGGAAATTAAAAGCTGCTTGAACTCACCTTAGAGTTGATTAACACAGCATCAGGGGTAAGGTTGGCGTGGACCAGACCGGCGTTCTCGTGAAGGAACTCCAAAGCCTTGCTTATCTGAAGCAAACCCTTTTGTATCTCGAGCTCATCGATTTCCAGCTCCCGCCTGCGCCTAGTACCGTCGGAGTCTTCGGTGACATATCGACTTGACCGACCTCCGACACCACCAGCTCTCTCTTGATCATCTTTCTCCTGCAGTAGACTGGCTAGCGACGTAGTAACTGCCTCGGTGACGAACTGAAGACCACTTCTTGTTTCCTCGACGGGTTCGACTAGTTCTAGAATGCTTGGGTGCCGAAGCCTAGCGAGAGACGACGCTTCTTTCTTTAAGCGCTCTACTACCTCGTCTATGGAACGCTTGAAGGCCGATGCGCCAGACCGGCCAAGGGAACCCCCATGCGACTCTAGAGACTTCCTCTCGAAGACAAAGACGGAGTACGACTTGCCGGTAGATTTCTTCTTGGCATCGTATATCTTCCAGGGGCCAGCGGTAGAGGTGATGGTCTGGGATACGGAGTAGTTAGAGTTGATGTTGGAGGAGAAGCCCTTCAGCGAGGAGAACATGGTTGGCAACGGCGTGTTATGCGGTGACTAGCGGCCCTCATATCGTAGCGTTGTGTGAAGAGAGAAACATTCGTCTGCGATTCGGTGCTTCCGTGTTTCCGAGTTTCCTTATACCCAATCCTCCCTCCTGGATGATAGGGGCGCCGAGTCGGGTTGATAGCTATCTTAGGCTTTGTTCGGGTCGGTCGGTCGGCAGTATATCGAACGTAAACCCTTTCCTCTGTCGAATTATACGACAGGGCGTCGTGACTGATGAAGTTATTAGATGGTGTATAAATCTGTTATAAGCAAAGCACGAGTTGGCTTCTTTAGTTGTCTTGGTTATCTGCATGTGGAATACGGAATACGGAATACGGAACACGGAAATCGACGCCAAGCTTCAGCTCTTGTCTGACAGGATTCAGGGGACCCTTGCTGCCGTTGCCGTGCCACACTTTTTGAAAACTCTCTAGCCACAACTGCGGGGCTGCCACGACGCTAGCAGGCTAGATAGAACAACTGGGTCTCACTGGTAAAAGATTATTATCTATTGGTCCCTGCATTGCTTATGCGGGTCTTCCTGGGGTTCAGGTCCCTTGCACTCTAGCGCCCTCCGAGATCGCTTGTGTATGGCTGCATCCGCACTTTTTCTTACAATTGAGTCAAGGTATTAGTAGCGACCCGCTGAGGCTACAAATGAACCTACATCGGTGAACTGGGGCCGTTTATTAATCAATTGATCGGGCCCGTCCCTTCTCTTTGATATAACTGAACAAAGATTGGGTTGTCACTCTCTGTTAGGGCTAATTGATCGGATCTCTAGTCAATCTTCACGCTCATTTTCTGGTTGTCGTTCGATTGGGTTGAACTAGACTTAGAAAACTCGCTATATCTACGCTGCCATGCTTCGACAGCTTCTGCCCCGTTGTGGGCGAGCTCTCAGAGCATCAACTGCTACCACGCGCTCTTCTAAGCATGTGCTGCCGACGTTGCGCCAGCAGCACGCGACCAGATGGTACAGCATCCATCCCGAGGCTGCCTCCGTCGCGAAACCCTTAGGCGTCGACCCCTCCAAGTTGACCATCACAAAGACTGAGTCGCCCAAGACTCCAAAAGACCCAGCACAGCTCGTGTTCGGAAGGGAGTTCACAGGTTAGCCACACCCAGGCGTCCTCTAGGTGTCCATAACTACATACTGGAAACAAGGAAAACTGACAAGCCTTGTGTCGCCATAGATCACATGTTGACGATCGAATGGACACAAACCGACGGCTGGCTTGAGCCCTCCATCGTGCCGTACCAGAACCTGTCGCTTGACCCCGCCACCTGCGTCTTCCACTACGCCTTCGAGGCCTTTGAGGGCATGAAGGCCTACAAGGACAAGCGGGGCGACATCCGCCTGTTCCGCCCGGACAAGAACATGGAGCGCCTTAACCGCTCCGCCGCCCGCATTGCCCTGCCCACCTTCTCGCCCACTGCCCTTGTCGAACTCATCGCCACCTTCGCCAAGCTCGAGGAGCGCTTCATCCCGAGCCAGCGCGGCTACTCCCTCTACCTACGCCCCACCCTCATCGGAACCCAGAAGACCCTCGGCATCAGCGCCCCCGGGTCGGCGCTGCTGTTCCTGATCGCCTCGCCCGTCGGTCCTTACTACCCCACCGGCTTCAAGGCCATCTCACTCGAGGCCACCGACTACGCTGTGCGCGCCTGGCCCGGCGGCGTCGGCGACAAGAAGCTTGGCGCCAACTACGCCCCGTGTATCGTGCCGCAGTTGGAGGCCGCCACCCGCGGCTTTCAGCAAAACCTGTGGCTGTTCGGCCCCGAGGAGTATATCACTGAGGTCGGCACCATGAACTTGTTCGTCGCTGTGCGGGACAAGGAGACGGGGCAGAAGGAGCTCATCACGGCACCGCTCGACGGCACCATCCTGGAAGGCGTGACGAGGGATTCCATACTGAGTCTGGCGCGGGAGCGGCTAGCACCCGAGGGCTGGCTCATCTCGGAGCGTAAGATGACCATGAAGCAGCTGCAGGAGGCTTCGCTTGAGGGAAGATTGATTGAAGTCTTCGGTGCGGGCACGGCCGCCATCGTCAGCCCCATCCGGAAGATCAGCTGGAGAGGCACGCTGGTAGACTGTGGGCTGAGCGAACACGAGGAGTCGGGCGAGGTTGCCTTGAAGATGAAGAACTGGATAGAGGATAGACAGTACGGCGAAGAGCAGCACGAGTGGAGCCATCTATGTTAATAAACTGAAAAGGAAGGGGATGGGTTGGTGAGAGGTCGGCATTCTGTTGTACCGAGAGCTGTCTTCATTTCATATAGACGGTGTACATCTGGCGCGGTGGCGTTACTTACAACGGCCTATCAAAAGATGGCGGGGTTTTCTAAGGCTTCAAGTCAATAACGAGCAACGCGTGAGTCATAGAAGTGATATCATCTGAAGTGAGAAGTGAAAGAACAAGTTTCAATTGCAGTTTATCAGCGTCAAACCCCCTCACCAGCTTGGAGGCGATCCATGTCTATGATGGTTTCTCTAATCGATTTGAGGTAGTAGAGTCCTCCGTCAGAAGGGACGGGAGGATCGAGAAAGGTTAGGGTAAAAAGAAAGCCGGGGTTTTCATGTACAAGTCGGAGTCTCGAATCATGTGTACTAAAGTCCCATTCCCGTTGATATCGTACTCCGTATGTGGTCTAAAGAGGATTGATTGATTGATTAATCCAGATCCATCACTTCTTCTCGGGGTCCTCGAGGATGCCCTCGGCTTCTAATCTTCGTCGTGCCTCTTCCAGGGCCCACGTTTGTATCCTATAAATCATGTTAGTATCGTTCACGAAAGTAGTCTTGTCTTCTTGACGTCACGGAGAGCATAGCTAAATGACTGTATCCATCCTCCGCCCCCTCCCCTTCTCTGGGCAATGTAGGAGACGTAGAGTACTCACGAGGTATCGGGCTTGAAGCCGTAGGCAACGGCGGCTAGAATAAGACTTCCGCAGAAACCGTAGAAGAAGGGAGTCTCCCAGCCTTCCTTCTGGTACTTCTCGCCGGGCTTGACACCGAATAGCCAGCCTGTCGGGGGGTCGTACTGGGGCCCGTGGGAGGAGGCGGCTCGCGGTGTCGCTGAGAAGCTTCGAGTAGATGTGGTGGTGGTCGACTGCTGCAAGGCGCGAGTGGCCCGCACGGCGGTGTTGGGTCGGACGGCGGGCATGACTTCAATTGGTTTGGTTTGGGATGGTCCTCGAGAGCTTCCCTTCTGCCCGGTCCCTTCTGTTTTGCCCTTCTCTTTTTATTTATTTGGATAGTTTCTCCCTGGAATGACTGTGGTTTGCTGGCGAAAGAGAATACAGGTGCGTAGGTTGTCGGGTAGAGTGGAGATTGGTGTCGTCTCTCGGTCAAGGTCTGAGGTGTTCAGGTGGTGTAGTTGAGCGACTTAGCGACTTCCGTTCAATTAACGACTTAACAGCCACCTGCAAGCTCAAATGCGGGTCTCAATAACCGACACGTGACCGCCACCGGGAAAACCTTGTTCTCGGCTTGGCATCCCCGACCTTGTGCCGACGAGACTTATTTATTTCGTCACTAATGACAAATTTTATTCCTTTGTTCAAACATTTACCATTGTGCATGTTTCTTACCGAGACCTTCATGCACCGTCCCGATACGAAATACCCATATTGACAACAAGTGTAAGTCCTCATCTTCTTTCTATTTCACAGATGTATATTTCATTTCTATGATGATCAAACACTTCTAAGAACAGCCAACTGAACCTCCATGTGGATTCAAACATCATCAAGCTCAACAGTCTGACTCAATGATATACATTTAAATGTTTCCGTTTAGTACTCTCGAGTATGAAAGCATTGCTAATACTATACGCAGGTTGCCGGCTTTTTCCTATGTAGAGAGGCGTCCACCTAATGCTCTTTTGTCAGGGTGTTTCGTACCATTTGGTTAGAAGCATCAGAATCGGCGAAGTCGCCCGCGCTATTCATAATTCGTGTTGGCAGTGTAGCTGTGAACTCGTGTGGCTCGAGATTATTGCGTCTTAGAGCCCATGGGACGCGATGATAGGACGGTGTTGAGTTGATACGAATGAAAATGGGTGGCTACTCGAACCTTACGAATATTCTTACATACTTAATATATAATGTTCTACGATTAGACACGTACTAATCAATGAAGAGATATAATATTCATTCGTTAGTGATGATTTCTCGTTGCTCATGGTGTGAACCATGGAATGTTTCTCTTCTGTATTCAGTCGCCTCGTAATAGTGCAACTTCTACATTACATAGGGCGATCCCTACCTTTGCTTTCTGAGCGTCATGATCTTCAGCCAAAAACTGCTCAAAGATTCTCCAACAGGTTATCTCTTGATACTGAGGCTCAAGAGATGAGCCTCCTACATTAATTGGGCTGGGTGCGTGATGTTAAACCATCCATCCTACGAGGTATTGCTAGTATTATCTTATATCTCAAGCAACTTTATCAAACACAATAATGCCCTCACTCCCGTCCTCTAGGAACTCCATCTTCAGCTTGTCTACTGACCCCTTGACGCTAATTACGAACTCGGCGCGGGCTAGCTGGCCGTTGAGCATGTTGGGAGTGTTCAAGAAATCAATAACGACGGCCCAGAACTCGCCCGAGACATGCTGGAACTCGAATACCATCTGCCACTCCATGTTGTCGCGAACAGCCTTCAGCTCGCTTTTCCCCGTCCCATTCCTTGCGTCCTTGTCGATCAGCTCGACTTTGACATTCTGGTAGGCCGGATGGGCGTAAACCCCAACGTACTCCTCAAGCGGGAGCGCCTTTGGCAGCGGCGGATCCGCATGTTCCGGATATAATGTCTCGACAGCTATATCAGCCAGCTTAAGCTGACCGTCGACCATATCCTTGCCTCTGATTCTTTGTCAGTCCAGTCTAGTTTATCTTTAACCTCTCCACACTCTTCCCATACGACCTGTGAAGTAAAAACGCAGCATTCCAAAAGAAGAAAAACTCACAAGCCAGTCCAATCAAACCGCTCCTCCTCAGGAACGCCAATCTTCTCGTTGATCAACTTCCACGCGACCTCCCAGCCGACGACGTTGCTAGTCAGCGCCGTATTCGCTAGCGTCACGACGCCGTACTCCAAGTCCGGGAAGAAGTATACCTGGGCGCCGTAGGCCTCCATGCCGCCGCTGTGCGAGAACACGCGGTGCCCCCTGTACGTAGCCACGTCCCAACCAAGCGCGTACGACACAGGGGCGTCGAAGCCCTGCCTGCTCTGGGGCGGTAGCACTACGCGCGCGGCTTTTAGCTCGCGGTGTGCTTCGGCGGGCAAGAGTGGGCACCCGTTCTCGTCGCCGTCGCCGCGGATTAGGCACCGGATCCACCGCGCGTAGTCCTGCACATTGCTCACGATGCCGCCGGCGCCGCTCGCGAGGTTCAAGGAGGCGTAGGGCACCTTAACGAAGCCTCCTTTTCCTCCTCCTTCCCCTTCTCCTGCTTCCGTCACACCCCCACCCTCACCAGCAACACCAAGATAATCCCAAAAATAACCCTCCGCAACATCCTCCCCAGCATCCAGCGCCTGCTCAACACTCAAATACGTGCCCGTCATGCCCAACGGCTCCCAGATGCGCTCGCGCATAGTAGTCCCCAGCCACTGGCCTGTCAGCGTCTGTATGACATGCGCAGCGACCATGAACATAATGTTGCAGTAGCGCCACTTGACGCGCGGCTCAGTCACCATGGGCAAGTGGCGCAGACTACGCACAACGTCGCGCACAGTGCCCGGGTGCGCGTCAGGGCCGTAGCGCCTGGCGAGGCTCTTGTCGTGCCGCGGGAAGCCCGTGCGGTGCGACAGCGCGTCCTCGAGCGTGAGGTGCGCGGCGGGCCAATCGTACGCCGGTTGCAAGACGAAGTCGTCGCGGAGAAGGTGCGAGATGGGCGTCTGCCACCTCAGGGGGGATTCTCCTTGGGGATGATACGAAGAGGAGACGGAATAGGAGGAGGGGGATGGTGACGAGGAAGTGGAAAAGTTCCCTGATGCGATGAGTAGGGAAAGGATTGCTGCTGTGAACGCCTTGGTTGTGCTGCCGGTGTAGAATAGCGTCGAGGGCGTCACGGGTTTGGAGGGGAAGCTGGAGATGCCGTAGCCCTAGACGTCGTTGTTAGCTCGACATTTTGTTGTTAAAGCGGTTTAGAAACTGTGATAGTTCGTGGTATTCTACTTAGAGGTTTCCTGTGACAAGATATTAGAGCAGTAAACCCGCCAACTATCTACCTAGGTAGGTAAGCAGTTGTCGAATCTTCAGATGTTGTGCTGTTAACTATATTAGACTCATGGACAGTATATCGCTTCCCATTCAATGAATAGACTGGACGTCCGACAAATGCTAGGCATAATTCTGACCATACCTCCTCCTAGACCCTCTCACACCGAGGAGTAGGTAGAAACCCTCCAAACACCTCCTCTATCGCACCCTAGATGAAATGTAGGCACGAAATCAAAAGGACGAACTAGAAAGACCTAATTAGAATATCTCAACTAACCTCAGCCCATGTATCCTCACCATCCACAACAGCGACGGCGAGGCCGGGGACGTGTAAGCGGTCAAGCGCATCGTGGACAAACTCCTTGAATTCGGCATCGAACGGGCTGCTTCCCTTCTTTATTCCCTCAGCCGGATTTCCCTCACCAGCTAACAAGACCTTCTGCTCCGGCCGATCTTGTTGCGCAATAGTTGTCGTCGACAGTAACGTGAGTGCTGCCGCTGCCGCTGCCACTAAGGGCACACTTGGCGAGAGTCTCATCATGAGTCCCTTTAGCACAGGTTCCTCGTCATAAACAACTTAGCTGGTGGGCGATATAAGCAGGCTACCTAATATAGGACATAGTATAAATCATTGAGTAAAAGCGTTGTTGTCGATCAATGGAATAAATACTGCCCTATGTGAAAGCATTGCATCATCGTCAACCAAATCCTACCTGCTGGTGGAACCCCCGCCTCGTCATTTTAGAGACAAGAAAACTTACCCCAAGTACAACTATAGGAAGAAGGCTCACGACCTCTGCAACTAACTTAGTATCAAAATGGAAAAGCAACACGTAATCACATACGAATACCAAGGCATATATGTCGCCATACAATTATCAATTCATTAACTACTTCCCTACCAATGGACCTACGTACGAAGTAGACATCTACCACCTCAGAAAACGCCCCTCCCCTTCCGACTCGTAGGCAGTCCTGAGGGACATACACAGTTGACAGACCGAATTGACCCTACGCAACGTCGTAGTTGTTGGCCGTGAGAATTATTTGTTTGTTCGGGTATTTTCTCTATAAAGAAGCTCCGCATAGAAACGAAGCCGTTGCATCCACACGAGTACTCAGCTAGAATCATCCTCTCTTCCTAAGGGTGGTTGCCAAACAGGTAGCCGATAAATCCTACTGCCATGTCCAAGCAAACTCCTCCACCAAGGCTTGCGATATGCCTGGAGACCATGCCTCTGCAAGCTAGAGAGCTGCTAGCCAACTCTTGTCTGTAGGGTGTTACTGCGGAGCTATAACATGACGACAAAAATTGGCGTTGGTTTTTCAACAGACAATGGGCTCGATGCATGAACCAACCCTTGCACTTCCTTCGTTTGCTCTGCTCATGTGATCCTCTCTCAGCTTCGCATAGTTTGACAAAATCCTCACTATGCGAACTTTCAATGCTCGACATCTCCCTAGCATCTCGTAAATGTCCCCGATCGTTGGCTACGTGACTTTGATTCGCGGCCGATGAAGACTGTGTGGCGTCCTCAAAGAGTCTCAGGTATCTTTAGAGTTAGAAAGGGCAATCCTATAGCTCTTCATCCTCGTCTACTAGAGTTGGAGGCTGTACTTCTTTCTTCTTTTGGTCTGCGGTGGCCCTGCCTAGTACGTCACCTAAGGCGGACGGGAAATTGACCGAACGATCTGGCGTCTCGTCGTCCGCACGTTGCTTCTTTAGAGGGCTTCCAACAGATGACTCCCCGTTGAAAGCTTGAGACAGCAGATTAGAAACAGAGTCGGGGATTGGTTTACTGCTTGATGTATCCGTAGGAGTGGCTTCTCCGGCGTTGGGTCCCGCGCTGGGTGACTTCTGAGAAGTCGATGCCGCAGCAGCATCAGGTTCCATAGAGTGTTGACGCTTGAGCTATCCCGTGGTTGTCAGTATTAGGGAACAAAATAAGTAGGACGCGAGAACTCACGCGAATTCGGTCAATACCGGCTTGCAACTCCCCAGTAACCTTCGCATCCTCTGGTGCCAGATGGGTCTTAACGACCTTATCGTCAGAATCTTCCATCTTCGTGAGAGGAACAACGTCATTATCGTCGTCGTCGTCACTGTCCTCATCCATGAGGCTACCGTTCAAGCCGTTGCTCTTTCGGCGGGCCTTTCGCCTCTTAGCCGCCTCGGCTTCTTGATCTCTGAAGGCCGAGAATCCTACGGTACCGGTAGACTTGAGTGGACCAAGCCCTGAAAAATCCAGCTGTGTCGAGCGTCGCTTAGTAGCTGGCGTCTTCGGGTCTTTGGTTCCGGGATACAAACCCATCTTGGTGAGTTGACCTAGAGATGCGTTAGTACCTGTGGCCGTCGGGCCGGCAGGGGTAGCTACATACGTTGACCACGGTAGAAGAAGGTAAACACAGCATAGGGCTTCTCCGGACCGTCTATTCCGGTCACGGTCTGGGTGCTGATCGTCTTAGGGTCGAGTGTCTTAGGCTTAGCAAAACTAGTAGTATGCTCGACATCGGCGTCGATCGCTCCGTTGCTGCCTCCTTTGTTCCCGCCGTCACTCTCGTCGTCATCATCATGGGCGTCAAACTGCGGTGAATACTCCCCTTTCTTAATTTCTCCTGAAGCTATTACGCGAAACATGGCTACTTTAATCTGACCAGTAGCTTCGGGCGGCTCATCGTCGTCGGACATGGAATCATCATCCGAGTCGTCGGGAGTTGCCAGTGGTGACTGGTCCTCTACACCGTAAGCCAAGGTATCACGGGTTCGGGTGGCCTTGTCTGTATCTGCATCACCTGCATGAGGCGTAGATCTATGGCGACGGTGGCGTCTCTCGAACTTCTGCCTCCTCTTCTCGACCTTCTCCGCAGCGTCGTGACCCTGGAGATCTAGTCCGTTGAGCCATCTTTCTAACCCAACTTCGCGGAACAGAAATTCACGCTCGGCAAGACCCCCGCCCTCACTCTCGGGAACTTGAACCCAACGACTGTTAACCCAGGTTTCTTCTCCTGGTCGCAGCAACGTGGCAACCTCCTCTTTGGCTCGTCCGTCGAAGTAGATGTATGCGGCAATGGTCTCGTTCTCGGAAGGCGTCAAGGGTATATATGGCGTGACCGTGTTGGCATGCTTGGAAGGATCGGAGCTGATCGATGGTGGAGGACCCGCGTAAAGGGGTCTCGGGTGAGGATTGTCTGGGGTCGGCTTCGGAGCGGTGTACGGGATCGGATGGCCGGGGGTCAGTAGGGTTATTGAAATGGCGAACTTGGCTGCCTCATGTTTCGAAGTCTCGGGGTTCAGCTGAGGTTGTGGAACGGGTATGTATGTGCTGATGCGAGAAAGGCGAGACTGCTTCTGCATGCCATATTCCGGGAGCGGGGCCGAGTTAGCATGGATGCTAACGGCGATGCCCTTGAAGCAGGGCATCGTGACTTGCTTGCTGCGGCGTTAGGTGGGGTAGAAGACGTGTTGATCGTATCGTGTCCGAAGGAAGAATATTCTTCGAGATAGCGAACAATACTAGGTAAGTTGTAAAGTCTGGGGGTCGTTTGTCGTAGAGAACGGCTGCTATGTAGGTATGCAGATATTTCGTGAGAGATCTCGGACTCGTTCAATCTTAGGCGGTAAGGGTTGGCGTAGCCTTGTAAGCTCCACGGCAAGGAACGTGGTATTCGAGTATGTGTGTGTGTGAGGAAATGATTTGTGAAGGGAGACTTTTTTTGTTTTTGTTGGGCAGTAAAAGAAAGACAATTCGCAGGCTTATTGCTCGGCGGTGTACTAGTCTTCACAACCTATAAAGGGCAATGAAATAGTCACCAGTCGCAAACCAGATGTCCCACTGGCATTTGCTGTCGCTATGATGGGCCTAGATGCTTCGTAGGCAGTATGCGAATGGGTTGTCGTCCTCTTTGCTGTCCAAATCGAGCCTGATACACGGCTTGGTGCTGATGAACAAGGACTGACGAGTGAGGCGTCGAGGTGCAAACTAGGCCTAATCTTGCAATGTGCACCTTTGTCTTTGTGTTTTCTGTACTTGTATTATATGTATGATTTACTTATGTATGCACTTGTAGATTTGGGCCCTCGTCGGTTGGTCGAGTGACTAGTTAACGCAATGCCGGCTGGCTACAATCTGTGTTGCTGTGCTATTTGCATTCCGATTCGAGTTGCTTTGGACGGACAGCGGAGACGAAGATGTTGCAGTGAAGAAAGGTTAGGCCTGGTCGAGTCCTGGTTCGGTTGTAGGCCATGGCGGGGGAGTCCATGTCTCGCGTTGATTGGCTGACCACCATTCTGGGACCACTCTCTGTCACCTGAACACGTCAAAGTTGCTACTCTGTGCTGTCTTTAGCGTTCAACTAGGAAAGTACGTGAATGCGATCTAGCTCTCTTATTGGTTCGATATGACCTATATCAATATTGTATTACCGTATGTATTAGATTAGGTAATCGAGTCTATCCATGTACCATGTTGAACTATAAAGGCTAACTTTGGATGTATACTTCCCCTTGGCCTTGTTAATATGCCTTCATGAGGTTAGACATCTCGATTGTATGGATCAAAGTTGGAATATTAAATTGTAATTATATTGTATGACTAGGATAAACTGAACGGATACAAGAGGTCTGCCATAGAATAATCCTCTACCATCAAGACATACCTCCCCGTGATGACCGCCTACGTAGACTCCCCCTCTCTTGATTGTAACTAGTTGCGGAGGCGCCAGTCTCCCTCCAAACATCATCGTCATCTCCTTCGTCGTCCGCAGGTTGATCTACTAATGTCTCCCGCTCCGAACTCTCCTCTTTGACTCTCGTGCTATCATCATCGTCATCGTCCTCCTCTTTCTTAACCCCTAAGTATCTCTCATCCTTTAGGTCCCCGGCCCCGTCACCACCGAATGGTGCCATAGGGATAAATGGACCCATAGGATCATTTGCGTCGTCCTCATCCTCGGCCCTGGGACCGTCAGGATTCCTGTTGGAAAGATAGTAGCTTAGGAGTAGCCACGCCAAGCCCATCGATAGCATCTCGGCAAACCAGAAGACGGTGGTGCACACTACGAACGAGATGATGCGGTGATTGTACATGGCCCAGCGGATGCCCGTGAGGCGAGCCACAAGCGTCACGGTAGCCGAGTACACCTGTAGCATCTGTCCGGCCTGCACATCCAACATGATGCTGAGTGGGAGCACATTCTTGAACTCAACGAGCTCACCCATCGGGATCTTGAGCGTGGTCGTTTCCGATGCGCCGGGATACAAGATATGATAGAACAGAAACAAGGCGCGTGACGCCATCGTGACTAGCGGGTTCTCATACGGGATGAGCGTGGGTCGTCGACTCATGAATACCACATTATCTTCCTTCACGTGCGCATATGGGTCCTCCGTCGCCGCCGAGTATGAAAACGCGAAGGCAGGGTTGTCTGGCACCGACTTCATCGCGAACAACGCCACCATGAAATTGCCTCTTTGCAGGTTTGCCGGCGATCGCGGCATAGTTAATTCCACGGATACGTCGTATGCCTGCTCGAGCATGAGATTCGAGGCGAGCGACGTGACGCCATAGGGATTTAAGCCGGAGCTGCCTACCGAGTTAGACTATATATCTTATACATATAACAATCAAGTAAAAGAGAAAGGAAGAAAAAATGAGCCTTTACTTATACTGCAGATGCACCGGGATGGATATAACCTTCTTAGGAACATAGTTGTAATAGAAGATGGGATAAGCCAGAGCAGCAATACACAGCAGTACTAGTGACGCGGAGAATAATAATACGGCGCTGAGATACGCCCTCTTGGCTGCTGGAGACGTCACGGCTCTGTATGAGCCCTTTATATATTGCTGTGACAATCTATTAGCCGAAGATGTTCAAGATGAACAGTTGCATTCGTTTCTGCCCAATTTCGGAAGGGTTTATGAGAAGCGATAGTTAACTCACCATTTTCCCAGTCGAGGCAGAAGCGCCGTTCGGCGCCGAACCTCGTAATACTCCAAAGTCGGTTCCTTTAGATGGAGCAGCAGAAGCGGCAAAGAAATTGTAGGTCGGGATCACAAGTGGCCTAGGGTTGGGCCTGAGGCATGTGATGAAGTTTATGTTTTCATAGGACTTGTTATTAGTGGCCTGTGGCACGCCGAGGTGGTGGTCCGCGGAGCTCTTGGCACCTGACACGCCGCTCCCGCTCCAGCTCCAGCTGCCCCTCCGTGAGGAAGGACGGGAGCCGTCGACGTCATATTGACTAAAACCAGTCGTACACGTATCGTTGATAGTAGAGGCGCAGGAAGTGGTAGCCCAACCATCTTCAATATCCATATTTTAAGATCAGATCCAACTCAATGGAATAGATGGCATAATATTGTCGTCACTCTTAAAATTATTATCATTCCATCTCTACGATTAAGTTAAACACATTCAATTATATATCATATCAAAATGCAATCTTCATATTAACTCCCCGAACTCTTTGATGAACCTGCCTGTACCTAGCAATGAGTAGAAGGACTTACATACATTGGACGTCCTTCCTAGAAACACATGCCTACTCAAGCAGCAAGAAAAGGCAAAGGATTCAATCAAGAATACCAACTACCTGCCTGCCAACTTGCTCATCCATACAGTATATGCACATCAGCCCCCTAAGGACCATGCATATACACAAATCTCAACAAAAGTTAATAGCAGATCTTTCATGAGCTGCATCAATCTTTGTCTCGTCACCTGGAGCAGAATAAGACCAACGAATACATGCTTCCCCTTTTAACAGGGCTGCAGATAATTGCTAGGCACCAGGCCACCTCTGCCCTGGCCTTGCCCAGAGTGGATCTCAGCCTCCCACCACCCGTCGTCCTGGTGTCGAAGAACGGCCAAGGTATCGCCTTTGGCGAATCCAAGTTCCTCAGGGATCGCCGCCTGATACATGTACAAAGCGCGAGCTTCGAAAACCGTTAGTTCACGATCAACCATTACCACTTATAGAATATTTGGGGAAACGTACCGTAATGTAAGATCGCGCGACCATCTGGCGTATACTGCCGACTCGGATCCGCCACGCTCTGACTGCGCTGTCGCGAGCTCTCCGCTATAGGGTCGCGACCGTCGTAGAAAGTCATGGCTCGCGAGCCTCCGCTCGTGCCGGGTCTTGCGCTGCTCTTTCCGCGCACCGATCCGTAGACGGATCCGTCGCCTCCTACAGGGGCGAGCTGCATGGCCATCTCGCCAGCCCTACTAGTGGGACGACTATAGTCGCCTCTGAACGGAGATGGAGAAGCCGCTCTGACGGAATTGTTCGGCGAGTTGTGTCTATAGTATCCTTGATCCGATCCGCGCTTAACGGACATGCTAGCTTGTGGCGAGTTTCGTTGCTGGCTGCTGTACGGAGTTGGGGATGCTGCTTGTGTTGAGTTCCGCATTTGACTACCTCCGTACGAACTTGGAGAAGCCGCTGGCGAGTTTCGCTGCTGGCTGCTGCTGTAGGGGTTCGGCGATACGGAACGGTGACTTTGGCGGGTCTCGGTTCGACGGGTCTCAGTTCGATATGTGTCTTGACGAGTCTCCGAACGAGTGTTCTGACGAACATCCTGGCGAGTGTCTGGGTGCATTCCAGGCCGTGGGGAAGCGCTACGAGGAGGTGCCGGCGACGTAGCGCGAGGCATGTCAGTACCCCTAGTCGTGGGGCGAGAAGGAGTACTGTTGAAAGATTGCTGCGTTCCGCTGTATGCTCCTGATCCAGGCCTCTTCTGACTGAACATGCCTCTCGTCTGCTCCACATACTTTCGTGACGACTCCTTCATTGCCTTGGATGTGACAGCTGGAGGCGGAACTCCTAGCCTCTGCACTTGCTGGTCGTACGATGGAGGCGGAGTGCCCCTCATCGCAGCACTTACATCACTGCCTCCCCTTGCCGCAGGCACGGAAGCGCGGGACATGGCATGGGATCGATCGGGTCCACGATCGGGTACAGGCGTAGCAATGCCGTGGTAGTGGTCTGCCGAGATTCGTTCTGTAGCTTGTTTTTTGCCAGTAACACCCTTGAGTTCTGCTAAAGCCTGTGCAATCGGATCTTCCTCCTGTGCAGGTGGGTCATTCTCGACCTTTTTGTTGCGCTTATCAGTGTTTACCACAGGGAATACATTTTGTCCGATATTCAAAGCTAGGCTCGCGTTGGCCTCGATAGGCTCAGGACTGGCCGTTCTGTCTGCTCTGTCCGCTATCAGGTTCTGAGGCTCTGACGGCTGATAGACCGACTGAGGGCGTCGAGAAGTTGGCGTGCTCTGAGAAGCTACAGGTGCCCAGGTGTTTCTATTCGACGGAGGCGCTTGCTGTGCTGGCTGCACTTGTATATCCTTGACGCTCTTTCTGCGGAATGGACTGTGGTTCTGGAAAAAGCCGCTCTTCTTCTTAAGCATGCGCTTTTCTGGCTGAGCTACCACGGGCTCCTGCTTCGCGGGGGACACCTTGCCGCTCGGTGGCTCCTGACTAGAGAACGACGTCGGGTTCGAATACTCGCTATTATCATCGCGGCTGGATGGCCGTGCAGACATGTTCGACAAATTCGAGCTCGTAGCCGAGTTCATTCCATCTGTACGGCACAGCATTGTCATTCCGTCCATAGGATACGGGTCGTGGGGGACAGCAGCAAATTGGGAGGCATCATACGGCTGCATCCCGCTACTTCCTTTTCTTCGATCTTGTGGGGCCATAACAACAGACCCTGGGCCTTTCTGCGCTGGTATAGTCGGTTCCCTCATAGAAAGTGGCGGAGGTTCGTTGCGTACTAGCTCTCGAGCTAGAGGGGGGTTGGGATCATGACGTTGTAGGTCTCTTGTAAGAGAAATATCGGTATCATGGCGTTGCGGCTCTCGAGAAAACGCAGGAATAGGGTCATGACGCTGTATATCTCGAGAAAGGGGCAGATTAAGATCATGGCGCTGCATGTCTCGAGATTGTAGTTCTCGAGGCAGAAGATCTCGAGGGATAGAATTCATATCCCGGCGTTGTAGATCTCGAGCAAGCGCAGAATTAGGGTCGTGATGAGATTCGTAGGTAGATGGCTGAGGTGATGGAGCGCGGAATCCAGGGTTGATGCTTCGTGGGTATTGCTGCTGCAAGGCATTCCCCTGTCGTCTATCCGGTTGAGGTAGGGCAGGGACTGTGTCTGGCGATATCACTGGCTCCCTGCTAGAAGTTCCGGGAGGTTCGTGATGTGCCAGGTTTCTAGCGAGGGCCGAATTGGGATCGTGATGTGATTCAAAGGTGGATGGCTGGGGTGAGGAGGTACGGAAAGCAGGATTGATGCTTCGTGGGAATTGTGCCACCGAATAATTATCGTCGTCAGAGACTTCCGAATGGTGATCATCCACGTCACCTCGGCAGAAGTTGATATACTTGGGCGGATCGGGAATTTCCTGGCCAGTTCCTCTTTCGCTGATGAAGTGGACTATATCCTTCTCAACGTCCATCTTCTCGAGAGACAAACGGATCTTCTCGCACGACGCGTCGTCACTAACGCAGACAGTCGAAGCGATGTTGGCGAAGGTCCATAAACTGCTCTTTGTAAAGTCGAGTCTCTCCTCTTCGAGATCCTGGAATTTGTCGGCAGCCGCCTTCCATTCCCTGTTCCACCTCGCGGTTGTCTCCTCGAGAGCTTTGACCGCGTTCTCGTACTCGGTATTGGATGTAGCGAGGCTGATCTGCGTCTTTTCTAACCGGGCCTTGTTCTTCCTTTCTTCCTGGCCCATGACCATATGTCCTTGAGCCAGGTAACCTTTGATTTTTAGACAGTCTTGCTCATAGCGGTCACGAGTCTAGGTAAAATAGTGTTAGCCGTCGAAGCTTGCCGCCGGATATCATCAATGCCACTAACCTTGTTAACCATATTTGTCTGCTGTATCTTCACTTTGAGAAGCTTCTCCACCGTATTCTGGACGATCTTGCGTCTCTCTTTCATCCCTCCTGCGAAGGCTGCAAGCGGCTCCTCCAACTCGGTTTTCATCTGGGCGGCGATTCCGGAGTGTTGTTTGGCCATCGATTCGAGCTCTCCTCGTACAGTATCCAACGACCCCTTCAGACTTCCCATCTCGTGTGTACCTAGCGATTTTCGGGATAGCGACATAAGCTTGCGAGCATATTCGTCTTCGATTGAGGAGCGGGCTTATATAATCGACGTATTAGCTTGACGGAGAAACGAAGACATCAGAACGACCACTTACCGCTATAAAAAGATCTGAGCTCGTCACTGGTCTGCTTCGCAGAGGCCATGCGATCAAGCAATGGCCCTACACCGGCATCATCTTTGCCCCAGAAGTTATTGGCGACTGTTTATCTGGTGTTAGCATCTCAAGTCGCGATCCGGCTTTAATGGTAGAGAACGTACACGACAGTGAAACTGCCGGGCCATCTGTGGCTGCTGGCATCCTCCCCAATTCTCTGGCCAGAAGGCGACGGTGTTTCTATAATCGAGTCAATGATATTAGCGAACTCGGCGGCGCACTTGTACTGATTCGACCCAACGATGGGTTTAAAATGTCTTGAAATTAGGTTATCGCTATCTTCCAGAAAGCGAATTATTCACTGAAGGTCAATGGTAGTATCGGATTGTTAGGAATGTGTAGATTCTGAAAGTGTAAGACGTATGGCGCAGGGGTCCGGGAAGAAAGACGCACAGCTGGGAGGAATTGTTTACATGAAGCGACCCAGTTGCCCGAGCGACGAGCTGTTAGTGGATTCTAAACTTGGAGGGCTGGTCCGAGCTGACGGTTGTGGGGTGGCTGGACTGCGGGCGCTAATAAATCCAATTAAATCGAAACTAGCCAATGACAGGGATGTTCGTTTCACTCGAGTCTTTCACGCTTCAATCATTCGAGATCCCTTATTCAATCTCACGAATCAACGAAATCGACCAATAAGAAATGAAGACAAATACTGTTTCACTTGAGAAGCCATGAATACATCAATCTTAACCTTCGATGTTGTGATAAGTTCATGTGGCCTCATCATCTCGATAGAGCGCATCGTTTGAGTCCAAGATATTCTCATGGTCAGCTATTTTTCAGAACTTTTCTTCTTATTCATACACTTGTTTTTATGTACCTTTTCCAACTGCCTAGGCTATATACTCCTAGGCCTAGAGTAGTGCGCGACAGACCCCAGGTCTATCCTCTTCTTGTGATGCGGGGAACGATTCTCTAGACTTAGCGATGCCGACCGATTGCATCACGTAGCGTCGGCACTTGATGCCGGGGAGAATAGAGGCGTCTTTGCGCTGCCATCCGATATGTGCGGAACCCATTAGCCCGGTGTGGTAGAGATCTATAAGACTCTGTTCGGAACGTGTGTACGACATCTATTAAATAATCTAACTACAATAACTCCACTGTTACAGGTAATTTTGTAATACTAGCCGAGTATACTGATTTATTTCGACATGGATAGCTTTGAATACAACTCTAGTCCAGCCCGTATCGTTTTCGGGAGCGGTACTCTCAAAAAGGTGCCGGAAGAGCTCTCACGAGCGAAAGTATCTAAGCCTTTTCTTCTCAGCACGCCTCAACAGGTTAGCCATATCGACTTGCTTAAGAACATCCTTGGAGACGTCGTTTCTGGGGTATTCACCGAGGCCACAATGCATACCCCGGTCGAGGTGACCGAGAAGGCCCTTGAACAAATCAAATCCTCAGGAGCCGACTCCATCATCTCCATCGGCGGCGGCAGCACGGTTGGTTTGGGTAAAGCTCTCAGTATACGGACTGGTCTCTTTCACCTGACCATCCCTACAACGTATGCTGGCAGTGAAGTCACGCCGATCCTGGGCGAGACACATGCTGGGAGGAAGACGACAAGATCAGACCCGAAAATCTTGCCGAGCACTGTCGTATACGATGTCGACCTCACCATGACCCTTCCAGTCAGTCTCACCGCTACTAGCGGTGTTAACGCTATTGCGCATGCTGTCGAAGCGCTATATGCCCGCAACACCAACCCGATTATTAATCTGCTCGCTCAAGAAGGGACGAAGGCTCTTGCGAGCTCCCTCCCTGTCCTGATTTCGGAGCCAAACTCGCAAGCAGCACGCTCAACTGCTCTCTACGGTGCCTGGCTTTGTGGGGTTTGTCTCGGCAGCGTGGGCATGTCTATTCATCACAAGCTCTGCCATACCTTGGGAGGTAGTTTCAACCTTCCGCACTCGGAAACGCATACGATAGTGCTGCCGCATGCGTTGTCATACAATGCCCCGAAGGTCCCAGAGGCAATGAAGGTTCTGGCTGCTGTACTTCCAGAGAGCGAAGGAGACGCAACAAGAGGCCTGAACATTCTCCTGCAGAAACTGAAAGTCCAAAGGGGATTGAAGGCTCTAGGAATGCAGGAAAGCGATATCGACAAAGCCGCTGACATCGCTGTGAGCAATCCTTATTGGAATCCTCGACCCATTGAAAGAGGCCCGATAAGAGAACTGATCCGGCGAGCTTGGGCTGGAGAAGACGCAAGAGCTGATTTATGATAGGAGAAGGGACCGGGTTTATAGTATCACGCCCCTGATTTAGACAACGAGGAGATAGAGAAGCATCGTATTCGCATCAACTAATTCAATATTCCCACCATCTTATAGAACTTCGAGTGACGAAAGAACAAAATGAACTGGATTCAGTTATTCTGCTCTATTGGCCTATGCCTTTCCATTACTATGTATGGTACCTATACAGTCAAAAAAAAAGGGGGGGGGGGGGGGGGATATTCGTTCCATCCCTTAGAGTTCCATCTATCCAACCATAGGGCCGTCTAAGAGGAACCACGCTCTTACGCAAGTACATAAATGTACGGGAATGTCTACAAAGGATGCCTATCATTGCATGAAGCCAACTCCCCTGTCGGATCAATATTCTGTCTATTCACAATACCAACCATATCTTCATCTTCATCTCTATCTCTATCCATTCCCAACACCATAAGCATAGCCCTTATCTACACCAACCCATCCCACAGCACCCCCATCCACTCCGGTCATAAAACAAGCCTAGGATCGCACCCCCCCAACTTCGCGCTCTTAGCCCTGCCATCAAGCACAATCTCACTAACCAGCTTCCCCGTCGCAGGCGCGTTCTGTATGCCCCAACACGTATGCCCCGCCGCCACCACCAAGCCCTCCGTATCGCCCACTCTGCCTATCCACGGCCCGCCCTGCGGCAAGTAGCAAGCCTGCCTAGCAAGCACCCGTCCGTCCTGGCCCAGCTCGTCGCTGATGCCGGCGACTTGGCAGGCGATGTCATCGCAGCGCGCCGCGTCGACCTCGACGCCGGCCGTCGTGAGCGGCAACTCGACGACGGTATCCGTGGGCCCGCACGCGTACGCGGTGCCGTCGGGGCGCGCGTAGATCTCGGGCTCGACGATCTGCTGGCCCCTAAGCGGCCGCCGCGCCGCGGGCATTCCCTTCGCGCCCTGCGGCGTCGGCGTCGGGAAGCCGGGCGGGAGCCTGATGGACGTAAAGAGCGCGTACGCGGACACGGGGCGCGGCGTCTGGATGACGACGCTGTGGGCTCGGGTCGCGGTGACGGGGACCTCGGGGAGGAGACGGCGGGTCCACGGCCCTGCGGCTACCACGCAGTCCGTCGTAGGGAGTGTTTGCTCTGTCCCATCTTTCTCGTATGTTACGCTCTCCACGCTCTTGCCGTCTGCGGTTTTGTTGATGGATGTGACTCTTGCGCCTGTCACGATCTGAACCCCCTTGTCCTCGGCTAGCTGCGCCATGCTCCGCGTGAACAGCTCGGGATGTACTTGCGCGGTGTTATCCGGGGTGCCCATCCCATTGTACGCAGCCAATGCTTCATCCGTATCTAGCCAGTCCAGATCTTTTGGGGCGCCTAGCTTCCGAAGAGCATTGATATCTTTCTTATGATCCTTATGAAGCCCTTTCGAGCCCTGCTCCGCGCCGCTGCTAACGGGCTCCGTCTCGCCGCCGCTGAACCCAGGAGGTAGACGTGCCCGGCAATCAACCTGGCTCGCATAGCATCGTCTGTACCCCCACCTCTTGTCCCCGCCGTGCTCTGTTGCTAGCGCGTCGTGCAGTCGAAAGCTCAGCGGCACGATGTTCGCCGGGAAAGCCCACAGCGCGAGCAACCCGCCCGCCTTGCCGCTTGCGCCGCCGGCGATGCCATCGTGGGCGGGGTTGCGCCTGGACGCGGTTGCGGGGTCGGCCAGCGTCGCGGGGTCTTGGATGCTGTCTGGTGTGCGGCCGCCGGCGCTGCTGGACGAAGCTTCGAGGAGCGTTATTCTATGTGTTTCGGGCAAGTAGGATGGATGTCGGGTTAGGAAGTAGGCGGTGCAGCACCCGATAATGCCACCGCCTATTATCGTGATTTCCTTTGGTGTCGAGGTCATTTTGCGAGCGGTTGAGGTGGTAAAGAGACGGACTGGGATGAGATTAAACATTCATTTGAGCTGTAACCACGCCTTGCTGTCTCCTTAGACTAGGTAGTGAAGACTGGATTAGGTATCTGCCTAAGCAATTGGGATTTTGAAGCTTTAGAAAGTTCTAAAGGTAGAGTTATAGGTATTATACCGCCTATACCTTAGGTGGTGGGGTTTGTGATAGTTACGTCATGCATTTCACAGGAATAGGAGTTTCTCCACGAAGTACATCTTATACTTATAATATCCATATAGCCTAGGCGATAATAGGTAGTCTTCATTATATTTAAGTAGATATTATATCTATACAGTTTCTCAACAGCTGAGGTTATTCAAGCTTTATACAACTCATAATTGATCTATGGCTCAAGCGCTTTCTTGATAACATCCCATGCGCGCGACCTGCATTGCTCCTTAGACTCGCCCGCTCGACAATCCTTCCACAGAAGCTTGGGGTGGATGAGGAGGTACCTCGGATCATCCAATGTGCTGATGCTCTTTAATAACAAAGCCATGCGATGGCCGTAGAGATCTTCTAGCACGACCAACTCCTGAGCTCTCCTACGTTCCATCTTGCATATCTTTTGCTCTACGAACGCTAGGATCAGTGCTGCCATGGACGCTGCTACGGGTGTTGCGAACGATGTGCCGTCGTCGAGCTTGAAACCTCCCCCTTTCGCCTTGGGCCGGTGCGTGACGATGTTTTCTCCCACGACCATGAAATTGGGGTTATCTGGCGCCGGGGGAGCCGTGAAGCCTGATCTCTTGCCGTCGTTGTCGCACGAGTGGATTCCTATCGCATACTCTGCTTCCCTTGCTGGCCAGCTTGCGGGTTCGAAAATTCCACCGTTCGACATGGCCGCGAATACGACAATGTTATTATGCCTGGCGCGGGACAGAGCCTCTCGAACGTCTTTGTTAAACCACTTGTATCCGAACGACATATTGATGATGCTTACACGGTTACTTATAGCCCAGTCTATTGCCTGAGATATTCCAAAGTATTAGCATCAGCATCTCTCGTGGGGTCGTGTTGCTCACTTACCTTGGCTACAGCACTAGGCTGCGGACATCTGTCTGCACTCGAACCTCCTATCCTACTCCCTACACATACGCGAGCAATATCAACCTCCGCTCTTGGAGCCAACCTCAGAATAATGCTGGCAACCTGAGTTCCGTGACCATCAATGTCTTGTACGTTAGTCTCAGAACCACCACAGAAGTTCATCTTATTCCTGATCCGGTCGATTTGTCTCGGTTCACCGCTTGCTGGCACTGGTTTACCGTCCTCGAACCGTACCGCTCGCGGTTGAAGCCAGTCTTCGTGGTCGAGATCTATCCCTGTGTCCAAGATTGCAACCCTGATTCTCTTGTCGGCTTCCTTGAAGTCAAAGTGATCCCGCCAAGTTTCTAGCAGCTTATCGAATACCTTGGGCTGGACAAGGCCAGAGCTAGAACTTGGGTTAGCTTAAATGCATGCACGTTCATAAAGTATCGTGTAGAGAGGTAGACTCACGCTGGAACGGGTTTCGAGAAGAGCTCGCCATCGAATCCACCTTCGACGATCACCGATGGCTCTGGATCTGGCTTGACCTCTGTTGCGTCATGTCTCGGTGATTTATTGGGCTGTTTCCCGAATTTGATAAAATAATCGTCTGGGATCACGCCAGCGTCAGGTGGTTTGACTATTCTCACTTGTCTCATTGCCTGAGCTGTGGGTGGTCGAAATGCCTCCTTGTCGGCTTTGAACATCTGAAATGGGCTCGCGGGATTACTGTCTGCTGCGTTACCCTTGGCCGACCCTCTCGAGTCTTGGAGTTTGACCCATTCTTCTATTGACTTTGCTGTTTGGATATGCTTCCCTTTTGTTGCTAGAGCAAGGGCATCCTCGCCTTCATCTGTATGATCATCTAGTTCAGCGCCGTGACGGAGCAGGGAGCGAACGGTTCTCTGGCGTCCTGATTCGGCAGCGAGTAGAAGAGCCGTCCACCCCTTGTTTCGTGTGCGGGCGTGGATATCAGCGCCTTTTCCAAGTAGGAACTCGACGGCTTTGAGATTCCCATTTTCCGCGGCATAATGAAGAGCCGTCCGGCCCCTTGAGTCTCCTAGATTAATGATATTTCTCGGTGAGGTTTCTAAGGCGTATGCCAGCGCCTTTTCATTATTTTCGGTCGCTGCTCATACCAGCTGTGGTGGCCCGTTGTGACCACTGTGCCAAAATCGGAAAAATATAACGCGCTATGCCTTAAATGGTAAGGCATAGCACAGCCCCTCAATAGCTTG